>CM038144.1:455285041-455560897 GCA_021437245.1 Aegilops speltoides
GCATTAGTGCCATATGCTAACCGGTACTAATGTTTGTCACATTAGGTCCTTTTTCTACTAGTGAGGCCTCCATGGTCGATTCTCCTCACGGAGCGGCCGCCAAGGCTCCAAGATGGGATCTCGCAGACATGAAGGTTGCAAGAAGGGAAATAGTTTTTCGTGGTGCCCTGTATGTTTTGGGTACGTGGGATATATATAGGAGGAAGAAGTAGGTCGGTGGATGCTCGAGGGGCCCACGAGGTGGGGGCGTGCTCACCCCCTAGGGGCCAGCACCTCGTGGCATTCGTCTGGCTGCTTGACTTGCACTACAAGTCCCCTAGATTGCATTTGTTTCTAAAAAGATCGCTCCCGAAGGTTTCATTCCGTTTGGACTCCGTTTGATATGCCTTTTCTTTGAAACACTGAAATAGGCAAAAAAACAGCAATTCGGGCTAGGCCTCTGGTTAGTAGTTTAGTCCCAAAAATGATTTAAAACTGTAGAGTAAAGCCCATAAACATCCCAAACGGGTAATTTAATAGCATGGAACAATAAAAAATTATAGATACATTGGAGACGTATCAACATCTACTTTACCGGGTTACAGAGAGACCAATATTATAGTTCTTGGAAATCGTTGCAACCATCATATCTGCCTGAGATTCAGATCTGGCTGGTGTCAGGATATTTCAGACTCAACATGTCTGAAAATAAGAGTTGCAACACAAATCGTTGAGATGACATTGCGAGATTCTCGGGAAATGAACTATGGTAGTAAGCTCCAAAACATTAGCTGGTTCTGCTACACACATGTGAACATGCTGTCCCAAAAAAAGCATGATCACATGGTAGTCTTACAACAAAGTACTATCGAGTTCTGGCAGGGAACCATAATTGAGGATATCGGAATCTTGTGCATGAACTAATATTCGCACAACAACTCATTTTCCTTGAACATGAAAGTGCTAGTATTCGACTAGAGGGGGGGCGCTGAATAGGCGATTTTTATGAAAGTCTTCAAAAGATGGATGTTTTGAAGACAAATAATAGAAATGACCCTATTGATATGCAGCGGAAGGTAGACTACACTAGACAAGTCAGAGTCAAGTAAGCAATGAATTGAAAGCACGAAGACTATGAGCAGCTAGGTAGATTGGATCAGAATGGAAGATAGTATGAAGCCAAACAGACAATAGTCTTCACACAATGAAGTCAAACAGATCAGGCAAGTAGGCAAAGACTTCACGAAGACAAACTATAAGTAAGGCGAGAGAGGTAGGATAGAATCAGTTGCTCGGAGAGGACAAGGGGTTTTTTGGACCAGTTCAGCCTTTGTGTCAATTCTACGCCCGTTAGGAGGCTGAGATTCAACCTCAAGACCATGTCTTCACCTTATTCCTTAGCTAAGGACACTTAGTCCTCGCCCAATCACTCGTAAGTCTTCAAGGGAGACTTCCAAACCTTTCACAGACTTCGCTCATCGGCAATCCACAATGACTCTTGATGCTGGGAACGCGATGCTTAACCGGTTGGAGGATTCATAGCCTCAAAGTGTAATAAGTCTTCGATCACGCGATGAAAGACTTTAGTGATGCCTAACACTCTTTGCTCTGGGTGTTTTGGGCTTGGTCCTCGCAAGGATTCTCTCTCAAAGGGCTTCAGAGGTGGGTTGCTCTCAAACGACAAAAGCCGCGCACAAACTCTGAGCAGCCACCAATTTATGGTGTAGGGGGTGGGCTATTTATAGCTAGGAGGCAACCCAACCTGATTTGTCCAAAATGATCCTGGGTCACTAAGGAACTGACACGTGTCCAACGGTCAGATTTCAAACACATCGCAAACTTAGCTTGGGCTACAAGCCGTTTCGACTCATCCACTCGGATAAGATTTGCTCTCATTGTCTTTTGCTCAAGACGAGGTTTTGGCTGAGCATCACATCACTCACTCTGACTTTGTTCACTTGGACCCGACTTAATAGTACGGTGGTTCTTATGACTCAACAAAGAAGAAAAGGAAACTACGAAGCAACTATGTCTTCGCACTCCATAGTCTTCACTCCATGTCTTCTCCTGTCATAGTCTTCAATGTGAATGTTTTCATAGACCACCATTGTCTTCAATGTCTTCAAATATTTTTTGGGGTCATCTCTGGTAGGTAAACCGAATCAATATGGGAGTACTACCTGTGTTATCCTGCAATTCTCACAAACACATTAGTCCCTCAACCAAGTTTTTCGTCAATACTCAAAAACCAACAAGGGGTGGCACTAGATGCACTTACAATCTCCCCCTTTTTGGTGATTGATGACAAACTGGTTGAAGTTTTCAACGGGGATAAAAGTATGTGAAAGTTTAGTGTTGTGAGTATTGTCTTTATATATAAGATGAGGCTCCCCCTGAAGACGTGCATATAAATGATTTGCGTTTGAATGCAAATGCACATGGCAGGTTTTGCTTTGTGGAGGCCATCTTCAAAGTGTGAAGACAATGCATTAGGCATATAAGAAAATAACGAAGATAATGATATGCATAATGAAAAATGGACGTCTGTAGATTGACTTCATGCAGGATTTATCATCTCATTACAGAATAGCAGATAAAGTAGCAGACGACCATCTTGTTTAAGTGTCAGAACTCAGAGAACCAAATGTATCAAAAGGTGAGAGTTGTAAGACTTAGCAAAAATAATGTAGCCACCCATAAGGACCCGCTTGAAGACTATCAACTCATAAGCTTCTCCCCCTTTTGTCAGTAATGACCGAAAAGGTTTGAAGACATAGAGCATCTACTCGTTCCTAGAAGGAGCACATGGAGGAGCAGGGTCGTTGTTGGATTTTGGTGGTGCAGAGGGGCCTGGTACAGTGTCGATATGCGCCGAAGTGGTAGTAGCTGAAGTAACATCATCTTCGTCATCGATGACTCTGGCATTGACAGTGGCTGCTGAGGAGGAGTACTCAGAGTCTTTGAGTGAAGGAGTCCGATGCAAGACAGCATTCCTGGGAGGGGTGGAATCAAATTTGAATCTCTCTGTTTCATCTTGTCAAGATCATCTTCGAATTCAAGTAATGTCGACTCTTCCACGATCACGATGTGTTTCATGAGTGACAAATGCATTCTTTGTGGCTAGATTGCGAATGCGATTGACATCCACCAAGAGACTCTGCATCTGACGCTTGAGCCAGTCATGATGCTTGTCTTGTTTCTGATGCAAAGCAACGAGAAGCTCTCGGCCATTGAGTACCCGAGATCTCTTACGAGGCCTTTGAGCAATAGTGCTTTCAGTGGCTTCAGTATGGGCACGATGAGGTGCATGGGTATTTCCAAGAAAAGGATAAACACGAGTTGCAGCATGAACTCCTTCAATAAGTTGAGTGAAACTTTGACGATCGATGTTGTGAAGATAAATTGGCTCCTTGGCAGGCTCTGGGTATATGGCTTCGACAGACATATCAACCTCTGGCAAGAATATGAGATGGTTGCGTGCAAAGGGATGATAGTTGATAGCAGAGTGAAGCTTTATAAGGCGCATTACCCATGGAGCATAAAACTTCAGACCAAATATATCAGTGCCATATGCAGCAAGTTGTCTGATGAAGAAATCCTGAGCATTGAAGCTGATGCCATTGAGAATATAGAAGACCAATGTCAATCATTGAGCCTTCAAGCTTTGTTGCAGAAGAATGTCATTTGATGGGCCATAGAGTTCGCCTTATAATATGATAGATGATGCGGGGCAGATACTCTAGGTCTTCAACAAAGAATTCCTTTGGATATTTAGCATCTTGTGGCAGTGGCTTCATCATACTCAGCATTTGGCTCATATTGGGCTCTGAGCCTCGAATATGCTCTCTAAAGCATCATGGGTGAAGTCGACAAACTGTGTTCATAAAGTTCACCTAGAGTGGGCAGGGCTGTAAGCTCAATGATATCAAGAGCTTTGGCTTCATGGTGTACATTGCCTGTCATCCACTCAAGGACCCAAGATTTCGTATCCCTGATGTAGTCGCGAATGTGAAGAGTAGCATAGAATTGTAACAGAAGCTCTTCATTCCAATTTTCTTTATCGGTCACAAATTGCAGAAGGCCAGCATCTCTGAAGGAGTCTAGGGCTTCTTCCAAGCAGGGCAGTCTAGCAATGGCTTTGAAGTCTAGACGCATATGAGGAAAAATGCGCCCTTGATTGTACAAGACACAAGAATAATAACTGCACTGCTGATAGCTCCAGAACCGATCAGATGAAATTCTTGGCTTTGAATATGGGTTCTTGGCACTATCAAAGAAGGTGTTGTGTTCTATGAAGCCATTCACATTGAACGATCCTGGCGAAGATGCAGTACCTGGAAACCTTGGCAGCCTCAGTTTTGGCTTCTGGACCTGAGGCCTGTGTTCCACATGATAATCAAATTGAGGTCCGAGAGCACGCGGAGGAACCAGAATAGGCCATCGAACAGTGACAAGCTCACCGCGATAAAATGCTTGCTCAATGGTGTGAGGCCTTGGAGGCAGTACAAGAGCAGTGGCATTGACATGGGCTTCAGTCTGCACATTGGCTATAGGTGCATCATTGGCTTTGCACACTATATTCACCGAGAGCGCTATTATTAGCTTCAGCCATGACAATGTCATTGGCTTCAGTAGTGTTGTTGGTGGCTGCGTCAGTATTTTCGTCCTCCACTTGAGGAGCTGGAGGGTCGGGCACAGACTCGTTCTCCTTGAGAATAGTCTCTTGATTGGCGGGGTGTGTGACAATTGGCTCTTGTTCTTCATGGGGTTCTTGATGTTCTTCGGCTGATGCAGCCGGTATGTCTTCAGCAGCCTTGGCTTCAGACTCAGAGACATTAACATTAGGAGTGGCTTCAGGAAACACTTGACATGCTACTGAGTTGGGTTGCACTTCTCCTGCTGGAATGCTCGGCATAGCGAGTTGTGGCCTTGGTCCTTTTCAAAGCCTACGGAATGCTGGCGACACTTTTGGAGTGGGAGTTGTCTTGACCACATAGTCATCATCATCAAGCACCGGAGTGGTGACTTGTGGTGGGGGAGTACTGGGTGAGCTTTGACTTGGAGTTTCTTGTTGGGGGCGATCAGCCCACGCTGCATCCTGAGCGATTGGCGTCAAGGGACGACCAATGCCGATGATTTCGTTGTTCGTGAGAACGGCGATGATACCGTTTGGTGCTCGATTTGAGGAAGAACTTCATCATCTTCTACATTGTCTTGGGGACCAATGTCTTCAGCTGCGGTGGGGTCAACAGCTTGAACTACTTCAGCTTAAGGAGCCTCTGTCGAAGCAAGCTCGTGAAGTACTAGTTGACGATCTTGGTGGGGGATGCAGGACGAGCAACTGAGAGGGACTCGACAAAAAGGGGCTCTGAGGGAGTAGCCCGATCCTTCTTCGAAGACTTTGTCTTCCGCTTCTTGGTCTGTGGTGCCTCATGAGAGACATTTTTGTTCTTGCGCTTCCTAGCTTCGGCCTCGGCTTCCCTTGTCTTCTTTAGTTCTGAAGCAACTGTGGGGACCTTAGGCTTCGAGCCTATCATGCTGGCAGGGAAGACTATGCGAGGTGCTTCCCGTCCAGATGCCTCGGCTTGGGACACAGTTGGCTTGTTCTTTTTGGCAGCCATCTTGGGGTCGATGCCTAGACGCCCAAGAGCCTTGTGCTTTTTAGCTTCATTGTGAGCCTGAACACATTTTGCAGTGAGGTGTTTCATCTGCTCTCTTGAACCTTTTGCTTCTTCACGTTTCTTGTGAAACACTTCCTTGAGGTCATGCAGCAACTACTTGAAGTTCTGAACACCAGTGCGCTGAGCTTGGCCATGTGCTTCTTGAATTGAGCTTTTTCATAGTCAATCTTGTTCTTTAGCTCACAAACCCTAGCGCCACTGCTAGCTCTTGACGACGCCAGCGACGAAGCGCTTAGCTGCCGCGACCTCACCGACACTATCCTGATGCCGGCCGCGGACCTTGTCTTCTTCGCCGCCGCCGTAGGTGTCTTCCATCGCCAAGTTAGGGCACGGGAGATTGAACTGCTCGGCCTCCTACTCCATTCTGTCTAGCAGTTCTTCGTGTGGTAATTAAAACTTACTTTTTACTGCCTTTTTGATCCGATAGATTCATCCTTCTCTACCAAAAGTGGTTTCTATGCTTACAAAATTGAATCTATCCTGTTCTGCATCTCATATTATGCCTAGCATATTGACTTATGCTTCACCACAAGTTAGATTCCTCACTTGTACCTATTCTTGGATTCGTACAAATCTGGAACCAACTCTCAACAAATAAGTGAATGTCTTCGCGTTATGAGGTCAATATCTTCAAACTGATTTATCTTTAAAATCTTCTGAGAATGCACATGACCTCTTGCCCTTCCCTCGCACCTCTAATGCTGTCACAGGTACATGTCTGTGGGAGAATCCCTTGGTTCTCATAGTCTGCATTCATTTGCAGGATTCTTACAGTGTCATCAATTCTCCTGAAGCCAGTTCCTGTCTGACTAGCCGTCAGAAGCCTTTGCAAGTTCTGAAGCCATTCAGTTTAAACTTCATGGCCACAGAAAAGTCAGCTAGAATGGGCGGTAGACAGCGCCATGGGAATACATCTAAACATCTTCCACCTGATCTCTATGAAATGTACAAGACAGACCCTGAAGAGACCTATGGTGAACGCAAAACTCGAATCCAATGGATTCGACGGTATTGGGCTGAGGAATGGTTTAAGTACAAATTTGTCACTGCTGAGTTTGCCAAGAAGAATGCCATCAAGCGACTTTGGGGAGATATATTATACAAAAATCTTCAACCCAAGTCAAGGCTTCTACCCTTGCATGGTCCGAGGACCGAAGCCAGACAATGCTGACCCATCATCTGTGTTATGGTGTCGTGAAGAAAATCTGTGCAAGCGCAACTTCAAGTTTGCCAAGGATTCTACCACGAAGAACAAGAAAGATCTGGGAGTCAATTTCAATCCAGGCCCATCTTCACCAAGGGCAGATGGCACACGCGATGCCAATCCCAATGTCATCAGGCCCTTTGGAAGTTTGGACGGACTTCTCCCTCACATCGCAGCTCAGCGGGCCACTGTGGATAAATCTGATGACGATGTTGATACTGATGAAGCGCCTGCTCCACCTAAGCCACAGAAGCAGAAGAAAACTAAGGCTTCAAGGCCCTCTGTTGCACCACGCGCTTCGCGTGCGAAGCCATTGGCAACTGCTCCTCGTGCTTCCAGTATGCAATCTGAAGATCTCTCTCGCATCTCCAAGAAGACCGAGAAGTCTCTACAGAAGAAGAAGCCCATCCTGAGTTATGGTCAAGCACTGACCCCAGCTGCCATTCTGAGGAACGAGAATAAAGCTATTGATCTATCCAGTGATGATGATCTTGGTGAGGATGCTCTTGAGCTGCTGATAAAGAGCAAACAAGAGGCGGAAATATTCGATGATCTGCCCCTCTTTGATGTGGACATCCTAAATAACTTCAATGATGAGTGGTTTGCCAATCCGGATCTCAGTATTGATGATCTTCAACTTCCCTTTGGCATCAATGTCTCTTTCCACTGTGCCATTGCAAATGAGCTAGCTCTAGCTCATAAGATAGTTGGGTGGTAGTTCCGGCTTCTCCGGTTTTCAGGCAATAAGGATGCAGCAATAAAAATAGATTAAATGTTTGTCACATTGTCATCTGCTTACAAGGACTCAGAGAAGACAATCGACAGGCTTCAATAGAAGGCATATGATTTGGACAGACAGAGTTGAGGTAGAAGCATAGAACAGGTTAGGGTCCGATCACATTCACTTAGATCAAAAGATTCAAGAGTGAAGACATAGCTATAAGTGAATGCTGTAGATGACAGAACATAAATATATATATGTATATGTGAACCAAATCAACATTGTGAAGATAAATCATGAAGACAAATCGATGTTGAAGACAATCCAAATGTGAAGACTTTGCAATTGTAACGCTGAGCAACACTTCAATTAGAATTTGGTGGTGGCGTTACCCACCATATAGGAAGTATTAGACCCAGACACGCGCACAATTATCGTGGCGCTCCGAAGTCAAATTCCACATTAATGTATTCACACTAAGAGGGTAAGTCTTCATTAATTGAAGATATACGTTACTTCGTGTGTTGCACATCTAAGTCGTCAACATGCATAAGCGTTAGGATGTGTGTCCATTCACAGGACATTCGAGGATTTTAAGATATTTAGCTCACACCACAATTTGCAAAACCTTTTCCCATCCAAGGGCTTAGTGAAGATATCTGCCAATTGCTCTTCAGTGTTGACGTGAATGATATCAATGTCTTCCTTGTTGACATGATCTCTGAGAAAGTGGTGACGGATCTGAATGTGCTTTGTCTTCGAGTGCTTAACTGGATTCTTGGAAAGCTTGATGGTGCTTTCATTGTCACAGAAGAGTGGCACATTCTTCGTGTTGATGCCATAGTCCTTGAGAGTTTGCTTCATCCATAGAAGCTGAGCACAGCACGATCCTGCAGCAATGTATTCAGATTCAGTAGTGGAGAGTGACACACAGTTCTGCTTCTTTGAAGACCAACAGACAAGTGATCGACCGAGAAAGTGGCATGTTCCTGAGGTGGATTTGCGATCAACCTTGTCACCAGCATAATCAGCATCAGAATACCCAATCAGATCAAATGTTGAGCCCTTTGGATACCATAATCCTATTGTTGGGGTGTAAGCCAAATATCTAAGAATTCGCTTCACGGCTAGGAGATGCGACTCCTTTGGTGCCGCTTGGAATCGGGCACACATGCAAACGCTAAGCATTATATCTGGCCTAGATGCACATAAGTAAAGTAAGGAACCAATCATGGAGCGGTATACCTTTTGATAGAACTCTTTACCATTGTCGTCAGGACCCAGACGACTTTTGGTTGGCATTGGTGTCGTGTATCCTTTGTAGTCTTGCATTCCAAACTTCTTCAGGTAATCTTTGAGGTATTTCTCTTGTGATATGAAGATGCCATTTCTCTGCTGACGGATTTGAAGACCAAGGAAGAACTTCAGCTCACCCGTCATGGACATCTGATATTGCTCTTGCATCATGTGCCCAAACTCATCATTGTATCTCTTGTTGGTGCAGCCGAATATAATGTCATCCACATAGATTTGGCACACAAACAGTTCACCGTCGTATGACTTTGTGAAGAGTGTTGGATCTAGTGAACCAGGTTTGAAGCCTTTGCTCTTCAATAAGTCTTTGAGCGTGTGATACCAAGCGCGAGGAGCTTGTTTGAGGCCATACAGTGCCTTGTTGAGCTTGTACACCATATCAGGATGTTTTGGATCTTCAAACCCAGGTGGTTGGGCAACATACACTTCTTCTTCAATCTTGCCGTTGAGAAAGGTACTCTTCACATCCATTTGGTATAGAAGGATGTTGTGATGGTTGGCATATGAAAGCAGTATGCGAATGGCTTCAAGTCTTGCCACGGGAGCAAATGTTTCATTGAAGTTAATCCCTTCTATTTGAGTGTAACCTTGAGCAACCAGACGAGCCTTGTTTCTGACAACTTGACCATGTTCATCTTGTTTGTTGCGATAGATCCCTTTGGTGCCAATGATATTATGCTTGCGAGGATCAGGACGCTTGACTAGTTCCCAGACATTATTCAGCTCGAACTGATGAAGCTCTTCTTGCATGGCTTGAATCCATTTAGGTTCCATAAAGGCTGCAGCAACTTTCTTGGGTTCAGATATAGAGACAAATGCAAAGTGCCCACAGAAATTTGCCAGTTGTGTTGCTCTTGAACGAGTGAGTGGACCAGGTGCATTGATGCTGTCAATTATCTTTTCAATCTGCACTTCATTTGCAACACGTGGATGTACTGGACGAAGAATTTGCCCTTGCAGATCATTGTCTTTAGCTTCAGCATTGACTTCAGGCTGAGTATCGTCTTCAGGTTGACTTGGTGCAATGATGAGTTCATCTTCAGCCTGAGCTTCGAATGGTACGATTTCTCCAGTACCCATGAGCTTGATAGATTCACTAGGAGGAACTTCATCTAGCACATTTGGCAGGTGCTCTCTTTGTGAGCCATTAATCTCATAGAACCGCACATCCACAGTTTCAACCACTTTATAGTGAAAGAGGTTGAAGACTCTGTAGGAGTGCGAATCCTTTCCATATCCAATCATAAAGCCTTCATGTGCTTTTGGTGCAAATTTTGAAGTGTGATGTGGATCCTTGATCCAGCACCTAGCACCAAATACTCTGAAGTAACTGACGTTTGGCTTCTTACCAGTTAGCGGCTCATATGATGTCTTCTTTAGAAGCTTGTGAAGATAAACTCGGTTGATGATGTGGCATGCAGTGTCAATGGCTTCAGGCCAGAACTTCCTTGGAGTCTTGTACTCATCTAGCATTGTCCGAGCCATCTCGATGAGGGTTCAGTTCTTACGCTCCACGATGCCATTCTGCTAAGGTGTGCAGGGAGCAGAAAACTCATGAGTGATGCCCAGTGTATCAAGGTAAGTGTCGAGGTCGGTGTTCTTGAATTATGTGCCGTTGTCACTTCTGATGTGCTTGATCTTCAAATCATAGTTCGTCATGGCACGATTGGCGAAGCATCTGAAGACAACCTGCACTTCAGTCTTATAGAGAATTATATGCACCCAAGTATATCTTGAGTAATCATCAACAATAGCGAAACCATAGAGACAAGCAGTGGTAGTGAGAGTAGAGTAATGAGTAGGGCCGAATAAGTCCATGTGAAGCAACTCGAAGGGTTGAGATGTAATCATGATTGTCTTCGAGGGATGCATGGCCCTAGTCATCTTCCCAGCTTCACAGGCACCACACAGATGGTCTTTATTGAACTTGACGCCTTCGATGCCCGCGACATGCTTATTTTTCACCAGTGTACAAGTTCCTCATGCCCGCATGTCCTAGCCTCTGATGCCAGAGCCAGCACTCTGAAGCTTTTGCTAGAAGACATACGACAAGTTGTGGTCCTGCTGAGAAATCTACCATATACAGATCATCTTTTCGATACCCTTCAAAGGCTAGAGATTTGTCAGATTCCATAAGGACAAGGCAACGATATTTTCCAAATATCACAATCATGTTCAAATCACATAGCATTCATACAGACATTAAGTTAAAACCAAGGGATTCAACAAGCATCACTTTATCCATGTGCTGATCCTTTGAGATTGCAACTCTACCAAGACCCAATACCTTACTTTTACCAGTGTTAGGAAATGTGACATGACTCTTACCAGACGGCCGAAGAGTTGAATCCATCAGAAGACTTTGATCACCAATCATGTGGTTGGTGCAGCCACTATCCATAATCCATTCTGAAGCTTGAGGTGTCATAGCCTATAGTATAGTTTGGGGGATAGGCTTCACCAAGAGAGTTGTGAAGCATAAACATTTGACAAACGAGTGGAACATAGAAGTTCAGATCTTGGTTAGGATAGATAGGATGAGTGTCAAGGAATCCCGGGATGAAATACATAGTCAGTCCATTTGGGCATTTGATCTTGCGCCCCACAAGATGTTTAAGGTCCCGAACATAAGCATCAGACGCTTTTGATTTCCGGCTGGAGACCTTTCCCTGCAAAAGAGAGTTAAATTTTCTTAACCACCCATATTTTCAGGGGTGGCTTAGAAGCAATGAGGGTAAGTGCAGCATCTGAGAACTTCAGCTTTGAAGCCCTAGCAAATAGCCTTGGAGGAGGAGAATAATACTCATAGGAATAAGCAGAAAAGTTCTTGGACTTATGAACATAGCGGTTTGATGAAACACGCTCTTCCGAGTATGATTCCCCTACAAAACATTGGCGTTAGGGTGACTCGGGTGAGTCTTCTATCTGTATGAAGCCTTTGGACCATATGAAGCCTTTGGTCTGGGGTTTGTCTTCTTCCCAGGTGGTGTCGTAACGACATTCACGGGAAGACTTTTGAGACACCTTTTGGGTACCCATATCTTCTTAAGAGGTGGTCCATTCCTGTAGTTAGTACCAATATACCTGGCAAACACTTCACCATTCTGATTTCTGAATAGTTTATAGTTTGCATCAAAGGATTCATCAATGATAATTGGGTTAGCACTAGTGAAGCCAGATAAGATAGATGGATCTACTGAAGGTCCCTTAGCAGAAACCCATGTGGTTTTGGGGTACTGCTCAGGCATCCAGTAAGAACCATCAACATTCATTTTCCTCTCGAACCCAACACTCTCTTTCCTAGGGTTTCGGTTCAGAATCTGCTTTTTAAGGACATCACATAGTGTCTGATGCCTTTTGAGACTTTTGTACATTTTTGTCTCATGTAATGACTTCAACCTGGCATTCTCATCAGAAATAGTAGTGGGATCCTCAGATGAGGGGTTAGTTACCACATCAGCAGTTGAAGATATTGCAAATGTAGTAGCAGTTGAACATTCAGCAACAGAGACAACATTATCACGCTCAATACATTTTAGACATGGTGGTTCAAATCCTTCCTGAGCGGAACTGATGTGCTGAACGTGGAGTGACTCATTTTCCTTTTGAAGATCTTCATAAGCCGATCTCAATTTCTCAAGTTCCTGCTTCCTTTGAAGATAATCATAGGAAAGCTTTTCATGAGAGGTTGAGAGCGATTCATGACAACTTTCAAGTTCCTCATACTTAACACGAAGATTTTTAATGCCTTCAATTAAGGACTGAGATCAGGTCATTTCCGCGTTCAATAGGTCATCGCTTTTCTCTAATGGTTTTTGAATATGTTCCATGGCATTCTGTTGTTCAGTTGCGATTTTAGCAAGTGTTTTGTAGCTAGGTTTAGATTCACGTTCAGAGTCATCTTCACTTGATGTTTGAAAGTAGGCATCGCGTGAATTTACCTTGGCACCACGTGCCATGAAGCAGTAGATGGAAGCATAGTCGTCCTCATCCTTAGCATCAGCGTTGGTGACGAGGCCATTGTCTTCAGTGTTGAAGATGGACTTGGCGACGTATGCAGAAGCTAGAGCCAGGCTTGCTACTCCAGAATCAGATTCCTCTTCGGACTCCACCTCTGCCTCCTCAGATGCGGACTCCTCCTCTGAATCCATCTCCTTGCCAACAAAAGCACGAGCCTTGCCAGATGAGCCCTTCCTGTGTGAAGAAGACTTTGATGAAGACTTGGAAGAAGACTTTGAGGATTTCTTCTTCTTCTTGTCATCAGAATCATATTCCTTGCTCTTCTTCTTCTTCTTCTTCTTCTTCTTCTTCTTCTTTTCTCGTTGTCCCACTGTGGACACTCAGAGATGTAGTGACCAGGTTTCTTGTACTTGTGACAGGTTCTCTTCTTGTGATCACGAGAGGAAGCTTCATCATTCCTAGAACTAGATCTTGAAGACTTTCTGAAGTCTTTCTTCTTGGTGAACTTCTGGAACTTCTTCACAAGCATAGTGATACGTCTCCATCGTATCTATAATTTTTGATTGTTCCATGCCAATATTATTCAACTTTTATGTACTTTCGGCAACTTTTTATACTATTTTTTGGGACTAACATATTGATCCAATGCCCAAGTGCAGTTCTCATGCATTGCATGTTTTTTGTTTCGCAGAAACCCAATATCAAACGGAGTCCAAACGGGATAAAAACGGACGGAGAATTATTTTGAAATATTTGTGATTTTTCTGAAGTAAAATCAACGCGAGACGGTGCCCGAGGGGGACAGGAGCTAGGGGGCGCGCCCTGGACTCTCCTGGGCCCCTTGTAAGGCGGTTAATGCTCTTCTTTTGCCGCAAGAAAGCTAATTTTATGAGAAAGATCTGGGCGAAAGATTCGCCCCAATCGGAGTTCTGGATCTTCGGATATAAAAGAAACGGTGAAGGGGTAGAATCTGAGAACGCAGAAACAGAGAGAGACAGAGAGACAGATCCAATCTCGGAGGGGCTCTCGCCCCTCCCACGCCATGGGAGCCAAGGACCAGAGGGGAAACCCTTCTTCCATCTAGGGAGAATGTCAAGGAAGAAGAAGAAGAAGGGGGGCTCTCTTCCCCTTGCTTCCGGTGGTGCCGGAGCGCTGCCGGAGGCCATCATCATCACCGCGATCTTCACCAACACCTCCGCCATCTTCACCAACATCTCCATCACCTTCCCCCATCTATATCCAGCGGTCCACTCTCCCGCGACCCGCTGTACCCTCTACTTGAACATGGTGCTTTATGCTTCATATTATTTTCCAGTGATGTGTTGCCATCCTATGATGTGTGAGTAGATTTTCGTTGTCCTATCGGTAATTGATGAATTGCTATGATTGGTTTGAGTTGCATGTTTTATTATTGGTGCTGTCCTATTGTGCCCTCCGTGTCGCGCAAGCGTGAGGGATTCCTGTTGTAGGGTTTGCAATATGTTTATGATTTGCTTATGGTGGGTGGTGTGAGTGACAGAAGCACATACCCGAGTAAGTAGGTTGTTTGCGTATGGGATAAAGGGGACTTGATACTTTAATGCTATGGTTGGGTTTTACCTTAATGAATCTTTAGTATTTGCGAATGCTTGCTAGAGTTCCAATCTAAGTGCATATGATCCAAGTAGAGAAAGTATGTTAGCTTATGCCTCTCCCTCAAATAGAATTGCAATAGTGATTACCGGTCTAGTAACATAGTCAATTGCTTAGGGACAATTTCACAACTCCTACCACCATTTTCCCACACTTGCCATATTTACTTTATTGCTTCTTTATGTAAACAGCCCCTAATTTATTATCTTGCAAACCTATCATATCACACCCACAAAGTACTTCTAGTTTCACACTTGTTCTAGGTAAAGCGAACGTTAAGCGTGCGTAGAGTCGTATCAGTGGCCGATAGGACTTGAGAGAGTATTTGTTCTACCTTTAGCTCCTTGTTGGGTTCGACACTCTTACTTATCGAAGGAGGCTACAACTATCCCGTATACTTGCGGGTTATCACATAGCAAGCTCCTTTCTAATGTCTTTAGGATCACCAGAACTGCAGTCAGATTCTTCTTCAGACGAGGAGACGAACTTTGCCTTCAAAGCGCGAGTACGGCCAGAGTTGGCACCATAGGTATCTCTTTTCTCAGATAGCTGGAACTCATGTGTGTTGAGCCTCTCAAATATGTCAGACGGATCGAGAGTCTTGAAGTCAGGGCGCTCTTGAATCATCAGTGCCAGGGTGTCGAATAAGTTGTCAAGAGATCTCAGAAGTGTCTTGACGATTTCGTGCTTGGTGATCTCAGTGGCGCCGAGTGCATGAAGCTCATTGGTGATATTAGTGAGGCGATCAAATGTGAGCTGGACATTTTCATTGTCATTTCTCTTGAAGCGGTTGAAGAGATTGCGAAGAACACTGATCCTTCAATCTCTCTGTGTTGAGACGCCTTCATTGACCTTGGAGAGCCAGTCCCAAACCAGCTTTGCAGTGTCCAGAGCACTCACACGACCATACTACCCCTTGGTCAGATGACCACCGATAATGTTCTTGGCAGTTGAGTCCAGTTGCACGAACTTCTTGACATCAGCAGGAGTGACACCTTCACTGGTCTTGGGAACGCCGTTCTTGATGATATACCAGAGATCAACATCAATGGCTTGAAGATGCATGCGCGTCTTATTCTTCTAGTAGGGGTAATCAGTGACATCGAAGACAGGACACGTAACGGAGACTTTGATTATCCCTGCAGTCGACATAGCTAAACTCCAGGTGGTTAAACCAAATAACACAGAACAACGGAGCACCTTGCTCTGATACCAATTGAAAGTGCTAGTATTCGACTAGAGGGGGGGTGACAAGGCGATTTTTATGAAAGTCTTCAAAACATGGATGTTTCAAAGACAAACGATAGAAATGACCCTATTGATATGCAGCAGAAGGTAGACTACACTAGACAAGTCATAGTCAAGTAAGCAATGAAGTGAAAGCACGAAGACTATGAGCAGCTAGGTAGATTGGATCAGGATGGAAGATAGTATGAAGCCAAACAGACAACAGTCTTCACACAATGAAGTCAAATAGATCAATCAAGTAGGCAAAGACTTCACAAAGACAAACTGAAAGTAAGGTGAGAGAGGTAGGATAGAACCAGTTGCTCGGAGAGGACAAGGGGTTTGTTGGACCAGTTCCAGTTGCTATGACAACTGTACGTCTAGTTAGGGAGGCTGAGATTCAACTCAGAAGACCGTGTCTTCACCTTATTCCCCTTGAGCTAAGGACACTTAGTCCTCGCCCAATCACTCTGGTAAGTCTTCAAGGGAGACTTCCAAACCTTCACAGACTTTGTTCACCGGCAATCCACAATGACTCTTGGATGCTCAGAACGCGAACCGGCTGGAGGATTCACAGTCCTCAAGTGTAATAAGTCTTCAGATCACGCGGACAGAAAGACTTCAGTGATGCCTAACACTCTTTGGCTCTGGGTGATTTGGGCTTTGTCCTCGCAAGGATTCTCTCTCAAAGGGCTTTGGAGGTGGGTTGCTCTCAAACAACAAAAGCCGTGCACAAACTCTGAGCAGCCACCAATTTATGGTGTAGGGGGTGGGCTATTTATAGCCAGGAGGCAACCCGACCTGATTAGTGCAAAATAATCCCCGGTCACTAAGGAATTGACATATGTCCAATGGTCAGATTTCAAACACACGCGGCAACTTAGCTTGGGCTACAACCAAGCTGACTCATCCAGCTCTGGATAAGATTTGCTCTCATTGTCTTCGCTCGAAGACATAGGTTTTGGTTGAGCATCGCATCAGTCACTCTCACTTTGTTCACATGGACCCCACTTAAAAGTACGGTGGTTCCTATGACTCAACAAAGAAGAAAAGGAAACTACAAAACAACTATGACTTCGCACTCCATAGTCTTCACGCCATGTCTTCTCTTGTCATAGTCTTCAATGTGAATGTCTTCACAGACCACCATTGTCTTCAATGTCTTCACACATTTTTAGGGGTCATCTCTGGTAGGTAAACCGAATCAATATGGGACTACTACCTGTGTTATCCTGCGATTCTCACAAACACATTAGTCGCTCAACCAAGTTTGTCATCAATACTCCAAAACCAACAAGGGGTGGCAGTAGATGCACTTACAGAACAAATCAATCAGTGAGTTGGGGTGCTAGGAATGCATATGGAATGAAGGTTGCAAGTCTCCAAACCACAAAATACTTTGCACATTTGCATGCATGACTTGGGATGATTCCAGAGGAAGCAAAACAAGCTTTCTCAAATTCATGGCGGCAACTTGCATCATATGCATGTGAATTAGAGGAAGTCACTTCTTCCATCAAACATAAACTTCATGAGCTAGTATGAAGAAGATGCTTTCAAAAGTTTCCAACACTAACTTAGATGTTCAACATGAACCATGGACAATATGAAAATGTTATCAATGGGCTCAACAACAATCCATCCAGGCTTCAATATAGATGGACTTCCACAATTAAGTGAACACGATGATAGCATTGGTCCGGCCAAAAGATGTAATGGTGTATGCTCGAGGGATCAACCAAGAGGTAGACAACATTACGCTTATCGTTGGTTCTGATTTGATTTGAGGATAGCCCATACTCAAATCAAAGTTTGGACAAGACAATACATCCAACAATTGATCACGAGGACCAATCGATGAAGATAACATCTTACTTCAACACACACACAAACGCAAAGATATCCCTTCGGAACAAACGAAGTTAGGGAGGCTTTTATCTTCTAACTCTTCAAGTTGTTGTTTAGCTTAACCAACTAGTTCAAGAGTATCCAACATAGATCCTTGGAGAAAGGGTGGTTTATAGAAAAAACAACTTGATCTCGAACTCAACATAGCGGTCAAGTGACAACCTGGTAATACTTCCGAGAAGATATTCGAAAAATCATGAACCACCGATATGTTACTAAGCTCAAGAACAGTCTAGCTTTTTAGGGCAAGACGATATGACCGAAAGATCAAGGAATTAACATAAGCCAAACTCATTGATCAAAGAATGCTCCAGGAAAATGGACTAGGTGAAGGAAATATGACCTAGAGCCAATAATAATGTTGTTATTTATATTTCCTGATGTCATGATAAATGTTTATTATTCATGCTAGAACTGTATTAACCGGAAACTTAGTACAAGTGTGAATACATAGACAAAACAAAGTGTCCCTAGTATGCCTCTAGTTGACTAGCTCATTAATCAAAGATTGTTGTGTTTCCTGACCATAGACATGTGTTGTCATTTGATGAATGGGGTCACATCATTAGAGAATGATGTGATGGACAAGACACATCCGTTAGCTTATTATAATGATCATTAAGTTTTATAGATATTGCTTTCTTCATGACTTATACATGTTCCTCTGACTATGAGATTATGCAACTCTTGAATACTGGAGGAACACCTTGTGTGCTATCAAATGTCACAACGTAACTGAGTGATTATAAAGATGCTCTACGGGTGTCTCCGAAGGTGTTTGTTGGGTTAGCATAGCTCGAGATTAGGATTTGTCACTCCGTGTATCGGAGAGGTATCTCTGGGCCCTCTCGGTAATGCTCATCAGTATAAGCCTTGCAAGAAATGTGACTAATGAGTTAGTTACGGGATGATGCATTACGGAACGAGTAAAGAGACTTGCCGGTAACGAGATTGAACTAGGTATGAAGATACCTTCGATCGAATCTCGGGCAAGTAACATACCGATGACAAAGGGAACAACATATGTTGTTGTGCGGTTTGACCGATAAAGATCTTCGTAGAATATGTAGGAGCTAATATGAGCATCCAGGTTCCACTATTAGTTATTGATCAGAGATGTGTCTCGATCATGTCTACATAGTTCTCAAACCAGGGGCCGCACGCTTAACGTTCGATGACGATTTGTATTATGAGTTATGTGTTTTGGTGACAGAAGTTTGTTCGGAGTCCCTGATGAGATCACGGACATGATGAGGAATCTCGAAATGGTCGAGAGGTAAAGACTGATATATTGAAAGGTTACATCCGGACACCAGAATGGTTTCAGGAAGTATCGTTTAAGTTTCAGAGTACCGGGAGGTTACCGGAACCCCCCGGGGGACTATTGGGCCTTCATGAGCCCTAGTACAGAGAGAACGTCCGCGGCCAGGTGGAGGCGCCCCCCCAAAGCCCAAACTGAATTGGACTAGGGGTGGGGGGCGCGGCCCCCTTTCCTTCTTCTCCTCCACCTCTTTCCCCTTCCCGCCTTCTCTGGAAAGGAAGGGGGAATCCTACTAGGACTCGTCCTAGTAGGACTCCCCCCCTTGGTGCGCCCCCTCTAGGCCGGCCGCCCCCTCCTCTCCTCCTTTATATACGAGGGCAGAGGGCACCCCAGGCACAACATTGTTCTTAACCGTGTGCGGTGCCCCCCTCCACCATTTACTCCTCCGATAGTATCATCGTAGTGCTTATGTGAAGCCCTGCGTGGATCACATCATCAACACCGTCATCTCGCCGTTGTGCTGACGAAACTCTCCCTCAACCCTCTGCTGGATCAAGAGTTCGAGGAACTTCATCGAGTTGAACATGTGCTGAACTCGGAGGTGTCCTACATTTGGTGCTAGATCCGTTGGATTGTGAAGACGTTCAACTACATCAACCGCGTTAACATAATGCTTTCGCTTTGGGTCTACGAGGGAACGTGGACACACTCTCCACCTCTCGTTGCTATGCATCTACTATAGAGATCTTGCGTGATCGTAGGAATTTTTTGGAAATTGCATGCTACGTTCCCCAACAGTGGCATCCGAGCTAGGTCTATGCGTAGATGATATGCACGAGTAGAACACAAAGAGTTGTGGGCGATAATAGTCATACTACTTACCACCAACGTCTTACTTTGATTTTGCGGTATTGTTGGATGAAGCGGCCCGGACCGACATTACATGACCGCGTTCATGAGACTGGTTCAACCGACGTTCTTTGCACACAAGTGGATGGAGGGTGTTAGTTGAATCGAGTTTGACTACGGCCGGTCCTTGTTGAAGATTAAAACAACACACTTGACAGAAAGTCATTGTGGTTTTGATGCGTAGGTAAGAACGGTTCTTGCTAGAAGCCCATAGCAGCCATCTAAACTTCAACAACAAAGTAGAGGACGTCTAACTTGTTTTTGCAGGGTATGTTGTGATGTGATATGGTCAAGACATGATGTGATATAAATTGTTGTATGAGATGATCATGTTTTGTAACAAAGTTATCGGCAACTGGCAGGAGCCATATGGTTGTCACTTTATTGTATGAAATGCAATCGCCATGTAATTGCTTTACTTTATCACTAAGCGGTAGCGATAGTCATAGAGGCAATAGTTGGCGAGACGACAACGATGCTACGATGGAGATCAAGGTGTCAAGCCAGTGACAATGGAGATCATGACGGTGCTTTGTAGATGGAGATCAAAGGCACAAGATGATGGCCATATCATGTCAGATATTTTGATTGCATGTGATGTTTATCTTTTATACATCTTTTTTTGCTTAGTATGATGGTAGCATTATAAGATGGTCCCTCACTACATTTCAAGGTATAAGTGTTCCTCCTAAGTATGCATTGTTGCTACAATTTGTCATGCCAAGACACCATGTGATGATCAGGTTTGATAAGCTCTACGTTCACATACAACAGGTGCAAGCTAGTTTTGCACGTGCAAAATACTCGGGTTAAACTTGACGAGCCTAGCATATGCAGATATGGCCTCGGAACACTGAGGCCGGAAAGTCGAATGTGAATCATATAGTAGGTATGATCAACATAGAGATGTTCACCATTGAAAACTACTCCATATCACATGATGATCGGACATGGTTTAGTTGATATGGATCACGTGATCATTTAGATGACTAAAGGGATGTCTATCTAAGTGGGAGTTCTTTAGTAATATGATTAATTGAACTTTAATTTATCATGAACTTAGTCCTGATAGTTTTTTGCATATCTATGTTGTTGTAGATCAATGGCCCGTGCTACCGTTCCCTTGAATTTTAATGCGTTCCTAGAGAAAGCTAAGTTGAAAGATGATGGTAGCAACTACATGGACTGGGTCCGTAACTTGAGGATTATCCTCATTGCTGCATAGGAGAATTATGTCCTTGAAGCACCGCTAGGAGCAAGGCCTACTGCAGGAGCAGATGCTGATGTTATGAACGTCTGGCAAGCTCGATCTGATGACTACTCGATAGTTCAGTGTGACATGCTTTACGGCTTAGAATCGGGACTTCAATCACTGCCACCAAGCTATAAAGGTTTCGTGATGAACTATAATACGCAAGGGATGGAAAAGACAATTCCCGAGCTCTTCACAATGCTAAAGGCTGCGGAGGTAGAAATCAAGAAGGAGCATCAAGTGTTGATAGTTAACAAGACCACTAGTTTCAAGAAAAAGGGCAAAGGGACTAAGGGGAACTTCAAGAAGAATAGCAAGCAAGTTGCTACTCCCGAGTCTGGACCTAAGCCTGAAACTGAGTGCTTCTACTGCAAAGGGACTGGTCACTGGAAGTGGAACTGCCCCAAGTATTTGGCGGATAAGAAGGATGTCAAAGTGAAAGGTATATTTGATATACATGTTATTGATGTGTACCTTACTAATGCTCGTAGTAGCCCCTGGGTATTTGATACTGGTTCTATTGCTCATATTTGTAACTCAAAACAGGCGCTATGGATTAAACGAAGATTGGCTAAGGACGAGGTGACGATGCGCGTCGGAAATGGTTCCAAGGTCGATGTGATCGCCGTCGGCATGCTACCTCTACATATACCTTCGGGATTAGTTTTAGACCTGAATAATTGTTATTTGGTCCCAGCGTTGAGCATGAACATTATATCTGGATCTTGTTTGGTGCAAGATGGTTATTAATTTAAATCAGAGAATAATGGTTGTTCTATTTATATGAGTAATATCTTTTATGATCATGAACCCTTGATGAGTGGTCTATTTTTTTTGAATATCGATCGTGGTGATACACATGTTCATAATATTGAAGCCTGATAACCCACAAGTATAGAGGATCACAACAGTTTTCGAGGGTAGAGTATTCAACCCAAATTTATTGATTCGACACAAGGGGAGCCAAAGAATATTCTCAAGTATTAGCAGTTGAGTTATCAATTCAACCACACCTGGATAACTTAGTATCTCCAGCAAAGTATTTAGTAGCAAAGTAGTATGGAAGTAACGATTACAGTAGCAAAAGTAATAGTAGCAGTTTTGTAGTAATTGTAACAGCAGCAGCGATAAAGTAACTAAGCAAAGAGCAATATGTGAAAATCTCGTAGGCATTGGATCAGTGATGGATAATTATGTCGGATGCGATTCCTCATGTAATAGTTATAACATAGGGTGACACGGAACTAGCTCTAGTTCATCAATATAATGTAGGCATGTATTCCGAATATAGTCATACGTGCTTATGGAAAAGAACTTGCATGACATCTTTTGTCCTACCCTCCCGTGGCAGCGGGGTCCTATTGGAAACTAATGGATATTAAGGACTCCTTTTAATAGAGTACCAGACCAAAGCATTAACACTTAGTGAATACATGAGCTCCTCAAACTACAGTCATCACCGGTAAGTATCCCGATTATTGTCACTTCGGGGTTAACGGATCATAACACATAATAGGTGACTATAGACTTCCAAGATAGGATCAAGAACTCACATATATTCATGAAAACATAATATGTTAAGATTGAAATCATGGCACTTGGGCCCTAGTGACAAGCATTAATCATAGCAAAGTCATAGCAACATCAATCTCAGAACATAGTGGATACTAGGGATCAAAACCTAACAAAACTAACTCGATTACATGGTAAATCTCATCCAACCCATCACCGTCCAGCAATCCTACGATGGAATTACTCATGCACGGCAGTGAGCATCATGAAATTGGTGATGGAGGATGGTTGATGATGATGACGGCAACGAATCCCCCTCTCCGGAGCTCCGAACGGACTCCGAATCAGCCCTCCCGAGAGAATTTAGGGCTTGGTTGTCGGATTTCGAGTTCCGGCAGACCCTTGAGATTCGAACACTGGGGTGCGCGTGGGGATTTCGCCCTCTACCTACCTGTTCCTCGCCGGGTCACTGAGATCTGAACTATGAAAGGAACAACACAAGAGACATAGAGTTTATACTGGTTCAGGCCAAGATTGTGGTGTAATACCCTACTCCAGTGTGTGCTGTGGTGGATTGCCTCTTGGGCTGATGATGAACTATACAAGGAAGAACAGCCTCACGAGGGTCTGTTCTTGGCTGGTGCGGTGAACTGCTAGGAGGAGTTCAGTCACTCCCTCTACTGGTTTCTAGTGAGGATACTCGATGCCTCTACCTTGTGGTGGCTAGTCCTATTTATAGGCAAAGGCCCTGGGCCTCTTCCCAAATATTGAGAGGGAAGGGCGCCAACAATTGGCCATTTTGAAGGGGAACAACGGGTACACTTATCCTGACTAAAGTTGGTCCTCGCCTGTCAAAGGCTCTGGTGGTGACGCCTGCTTGGGCTCCACAATGACTTCCTTCCCATTGTTGGGCTGGTCTTGGTCTTGTTGCACTGAAATGGATGCCTTTGCTTGATGCTCTCGCCTGCACTTGCTCCCTTTGCACCAAAGAGGAAAGGAGGACACTGCGTGGGCTGGCGCCCGACTGGTGCCCTTGGTCGTCATGGCTCGCGTCATGGGCACCTCGCGAGGTACCCCGCCTTGATCTCTCCGCCTCCTCGTGAGCCAGCCTGATGAGGCCGTGCCTGAGGAAGCTCCTTGTCGTCCACCCATGAGGCTTGGCCCCGCGAGGGTCTTGAGCTTGTGTTGATGAAGATGGGCGGCTGGGCCCCCTTTGAGCCACGCCACGGCCGCAGCACGCAAATCTGGGACCCCCATTCTCGTAACGCGGCAGAGCCCCTGGCCCATAGCGCCCGGACTTGGCCGAACAGAGAGGCGAAGGGCAAGTCTGGCGCTGGGGCCCTAACAGCCAAGGCCTTGGGCGCCGCGTGGTAGTTGATTGGACGTGGGCGGCACTGTTCCCCCACGCCCCCTTATTTTGTGACGTGCTAGGCGGACTCGTAGCCGCACACAGCCGCTCCTCTTTTCGCTGCCCGAGCGTCCTCTGCCCTTCCTCCTCTCGAACTCCAGCTTCCGCTCTCAATCCAATCTCGAACCTTCCCTCCACCCTTCTGTTGCCATGGCTCCGCCAAAGAAGGGAAGAGGGAAGAAGCCCATGCCGCCGCCTCGCTCACCGTCGTTGGCGGCCCCCGCCGTCGATCGGTCGATCATCATCAATCGAGAGGGCTTGAGCAAGGTCAGCCATCTTCAACGAATGCGGGAGGACGACGGCCTGGCCCGCATCCCGCTTCTCCATCGACAGGATAGTCACCAAGGTCCGGTATTTCGTCGACGCCGTGTGGGCGGGACTGGTTCCCCCTTTTCCGATATCTTCAATTCCGTGCTCTCCCACTATCAGATCCACATGATGCATCTGGGTCCTGAATCTATCACTCTTCTTGCGGTCTTCGCCTTCGTTTGTGAGGCAATGATGGGCATCCTTCCCTCGGTTGCCTTGCTGCGCCACTTCTTCTCTCTGCGCCTCGTCGACCCCACCCAATGCTCGGGGTGCGTGAGCTTCATTGCTGCACCTGAGACAGCGGCTTCAGGGATCAATTTCAGTCTTCCTCCGCCCACACCTGGATTTCGCAAGCGGTGGCTGTATGTGGACGTAGGGGTGCCCAGCCCCCTGCTGTCGGAGCCATCTTCGCCTGCTGTCCCCAACTCGGGCTGGGGCCAGGAGACGCTCACGAGTTCCCGGCTTGTCTTCATCTGGCGTCGCTTCGCGTTCTTGAGAAAGCTCGGTGTGACGGCGCCCAAGGTGGTGAAGGAGTTCCTGCTACGCCGTGTTGCCCCTCTCGAACGCCATTCTCACCGGATGTGGGCCTTCAGCTGGCGTGAGGACCAAATGAGGCTCCAGGAAGAGGACTTGACGCCTGAAGCGCTGAGGAAGGTGCTGTTGGTCTTGACCGGGGACCCCTCCCCCGGCAGCATCCTGCAGGGGGGCCTTGCTGTACCTCTGCCCAAATAGAGACGACTTTGTGAAGCAGATGCCCATCTTCGATGAATGGGGGCTACGCCCCGCTGGCCTCCAGGGGCCTCGCGACAACCTAGTGGTGGTGGCCGCCCTTGCAGTCGGCCAAGGCGACTCTTCCTCAAGTGGCAGAGCAGGGAGGCATAAGCCGCCGGAGGCCGAGGGGGCCTCTGCCAAGGGGACGGCGCTGGGCGGCGCTCATGAGGGAGCAGCTCCTGAGGCCCGCGCTGCTGTGGCTGAGGGAGGCGAGCAGCCGCCCGCAGCGCCTGTGGCTGGGGCCCCTGAGGCCCCATCTACTCTTCTTGGTGAGGCGACCGGCAGCGCGCATCAGGCAGACGCCCCTGACGCGGGTCGCCTTGACGGTTCTTCCTCGTCGCAGGTTGACCCCTGCGCTCAACTCCTGGGTCGCTTCCGCGTGGACTTTGAGGCCCTCCGGAATAGAAGGGAGGCCCTGGGTGACGATTACCCTTGTCGCCTACTAAAGCGTAGGAAGTACTTCGCCACCGATGAGTAAGCCTTCTCCCTTCACAGCTCCTGATTCTTCCATTGCTTTTCCTGATCCTTGCTCCACAGGGCCCTTCCCGCCGAGCTTACGGAGATGACTGAGGAGCCATCCCCCTTGTCTCCGCCCCCTCCACCGTCTTCGATCGTTCCGAGCAACAGAGCCCTTGTGGTGAGGCCGGTTGGAGAGACGAACCATCCTGAGGCGCATCGCGGCCCTGCGCGCCTCGCGATCTTCCTTCGCGAGCCTTCTCGTGGCATAACCAGCTTGCCGTGGGCTTCTCGTCTGGTCATGGACCGTGATTGGCTGGGTTACTCCCTACGCTCTTCATTTGGGGATGGACTGGCTCCAGACCGGGCTTCTGGCAAGGTGTGCCTGGTCGCCTCGAGGGTGCCAGCCCCCAGCCCCCTGCCCGGAGGGGGAGTGCTGATCCGCGCCCCCCGTCGCTTGCTTGGGGCGGATGACGGTGTGGAAGACATACTCGAGCGTGTCCGGGAGCATCGCGCTCTCCGCCAAGGGTTTCTTCGGAGGGTGGCTGACGCGGTGAGCCTGCTTGGTGAAGAGCTCGCTGATGAGGACGCGCGCCTTGAGGTCGAGGGCCTGCGCCTGGTTGGAGAGAGGCGCGAGCTGGAGGCGGCTGTCGCCCTCGCGCGCTATCGACGCAATCTTGACGATGAGGAGGCCAAGGCATCGCTGGCGGCCTCTCAGGAGGTCCGTTCCCGAACCGTCGAGGAGGCCCGGGAAGCTGACCGGCGGCAAGAGGCGGCGGAGGAGCGGGCACGGGAACTCCTGGCCCGGTGCCGCTCACTGGAGGAGCAGGTGGAGCCGAACGAGGCGGCCCTCGCGTCGATGAAGGTGGCTTCAGGCGACCCAGCGGAGCTCCAGAAGTGTGAGGAGGCGCTAATGCTGGAAGCCGCTGAACGCGCATGCGAGTATGAATGCCTGGAGACAAGGGAGCGTTTGGTGACGCGGGCGGAGGATGATGTTGCTGCGCGGGAAGCCCGTGTCCTGGAGGAGGTCGGACGTCGGGTGGCGACGACGCGTTTGAACCTCGAGCGCGAGTTCGAGGAGAGGCTGGGGTTGATCCGGACCGAGGCTGAAGGTAGCACCGCTGTCTTGAAGGCCAAGCTGGAGGAAGCGACGCGGCGGGTCGATGCTTAGCGGGCCGCACTTGAGGTGGCGTAGGGGGAGTCAACTACTTCCCATGCCGAGGTGCTTCTCCTTCGCCAACGGGTGGACGAGGCTGAGCCAGTCGCGCGCCAGAATGCAGACGAGATACGCCAGCGGCGGCTCCTGGAGCATGAGCACGGCCCCATGCTCACCACGCTTCGGGAGAGAGCCAACACAGCCTTGGGTAACATCTGCGGGCGGTGTTGGCGAAGCCGCCGCAGCTTAACTTCGCCGCAACCTTCAGTTCTTCACTGACGTCGTGACGTAGCTGGAGGCGTGGTCGGTCAGAGCCAACAGGTTGGTGGAGGAGAGAAGCAGCGCCCTGCTCGGGCGCGCCTTTTCCCGCGTCTTCAGCCATCTCCGGAACATGGATCCCCACTTCGACTTCGACGCTGCCATCTCCCGATCCCCTGGCCGTCCGGACGACTGGCGATCGAAGTGGAAGACAATGTGGACGCTCTCGTTAGGGTCTTCGCTTCAGATAACGATGACGCGATCGTGGCCACCGACGAGGGCGGCGTGGTGAACAGTCCTGACGCTGCTGGTGACAACGCACAGGGTGATGGCGAGGCCAGCGACGCTAGCGACAGTTTGGGAGGTGCTCCTGAGGATGCATTGGGGGATTTATCCGACTGACCGCGTATCGTTCCCGTTTCCTTACCCTGCATGAATAGAACTCAGGTTTTGACCTGATGGTTGTAAGAGCATTTTGGGAGGGGGTGCCCCTCATGTAAAACTTATGTTCAGCGTACTAGTGGATGCTACATCACCCATATGCTCACGCCAAGTGGTTGGCTAGGCGACGAGCCGGCTGGCTAGTTTACCTTTGTCCCATGCGGGCCCTGAGATAACTTGTGGGAGGCTGTGGTGTCTCGAGTGTCTCCTGATCGAATTCGTAGGATCTGCGTGAAAAAACCTCCTGAGAGGATTCGTCGGCGGCAGTCTGGGCTGCACGCAAGCTAGGCCAGACCCGGCTCGCGAGGGGCTCATGAGGGGAGGCAGCTGAGGCGAAGTTGTAACCGAAACGCGAGAGATTGCTCGAACGAGACTAAGCACCCCTTCCCCAACCATACGCAAATCTCAAATTCGAGTCCAACTTAAATCTAGCGGGGGAAAGCAACAACCAAGGGAACATCAATGAAAGCAGAAAAAGGCCGCGTCCGGCACCTAGTCTAGTCTTGGACGTCTTCTCACCAGCGCGGAGCTAAGTGCTGCCACTGGGCGTGGGAGGGAGCCCCAGGGCCTGAGGCCGGCACCCCTGAGACTCCGGGGCATGTACAGCCCCACTCATTATTACGTGAGAGTGTCACGGGGCGGCGAGCTTCACAGGCACTGGGCCTTCTTCACAGGTACCGGCCTTGCTTCATATCGCCAGACGAGGGCCCCGCCTTGCGCCACACTCTAGTGCCATCAACGACGACCGGAAACCAGGACGCTGCTGATGGGGTAGAGCGGTCGCCAGTGGTTCCCCCGACGACCATGGGTCCTCCGCCAGGGGTAGGCCCTAAGGCACCTGCCCAGCGGAGGGCCTACCTCCTGAGAACGCCTTGCTCCGAATGCCGCGGTGGTGATGCCGGATCCCGGCCCCTCTCCCGCAGCCCCCGTCGCCCTCCTCCTGAGGGGTAGGAGACTGCGGGAGCGGGGCAGTTGCTTGCTGCGGCGACCTGCACCTCCTGCGACCCATGATTAGCGTATGCCTGCTCCTGAGGAATTAGTGGTACCCGATAATCGTCGCTTCCTGCATGGCCGGCGGGGCCATCCTGGGGCTCCTGGAAGAGCTCATCTTCTGGCGTCTCGTCCCCCCAGCTTGGGCTGAGGAGCGAACCTTGTTCGCCCTTGTGCGGGTGCCCTTGGTCCATCATGTGGGGCACGTATTCTTCTGGGGCCGTCATCCCGAAGGCCGCGCCATAGTGCTCCGCGTGCCATGCGACTCTGCTTGATGTGCCCACCTGGGGGTGGTAGCGCGGCGGCCCACTGGGGCCGTGGGTCGCGACGAGTCCTTCTTCGGTGGCCGGGGGCGGGGTCACGCCGCTGCCCGGCCGACAACCGCTGGTGTTGGAGCAGCGTGGGAGCCCGCGGGCGCGCGCGGAGCCCCCGTGCGGGCCGCCCTGGGCCTGAGACGGGAGCTGGGCATAGAAGGGGTTAGCCCCCGAGGCGGCAAAACCCAGGAGCTCTGCCACCCGCTCTAGCAGCACGTCGCGGCCGCCTTCCATCAGCCTGCACTGCAACAACTCTCGGGCCACTATGAGCGCGGCCCTTGAGTTCGCCTGCTCCCGGCGGGTGTATGGCATCGTGGCTGTGGCGTGGTTGGTGGCCCTTGCTGCCGACCGCGCCTGCCGCGGTGTGAGAGCTGTCGGAGCCTGTCCGCGTCGCCCATGGCCCGCAGCGCCCTGCGGACCATGAGCTGCCTGGGGCATGGGGTCGCCCGGGTCGAGCGGCTCTGCGTGGGCGGGCCAAGGCGCCCAGGGATCAGGGTTGCCCGCCTGGTCGCCATTATGGTGATGGCGTCTGACGGGGCCGAAGTGGCGAAGGTGGATCGGCGCACCTACCGCACGCCAAATGTCGGATTTGGGTTCCGCAGACCCTTGAGGTTCAACACTTGGGGTGCGCGAGGATTTTGCCCTCTACCTACTGCTCTCGCCGGTCGCTAAGATCTAAACTACTGAAAGGAACAACACAAGAGACCTGAGTTTATCTTGGTTGAGGCCACCATTGTGGTGTAATATCCTACTCCAGTGTGTGGTGTGGTGGATTGCCTCTTGGGCTGATGATGAACAATACAGGGAAGAACAGCCTCGCGAGGGTCTGTTCTTGGCTGGTGCGATGAACTGCTAGGAGGAGTTCAGTCGCTCCCTCTACTGGTTTCTAGTGAGGATACTCGATGCCTCTACCTTGTGGTGGCTAGTCCTATTTATAGGCAAAGGCCCTGGGCCTCTTCCCAAATATTGAGCGGGAAGGGCGCCAACAATTGGCTATTTTGAAGGGGAACAGCGGGTACACTTATCCTCACTAAAGTTGGTCCTCGCTTGTCAAAGGCTCTGGTGGTGACGCCTGCTTGGGCTCCACAATGACTTCCTTCCTGCCGTTGGGCTGGTCTTGGTCTTGTTGCACCGAAATGGATGCCTTTGCTTAATGCTCTCGCCGGCGCTTGCTCCCTTTGCACCAAAGAGGAAAGGAGGACATTGCGCGGGCTGGCGCCCGACTGGCGCCCTTGGTCATCATGGCTCGCGTCATGGGCACCTCGTGAGGTACCCCGCCTTGATCTCTCTGCCTCCTCGTGAGACAGCCTAATGAGGCCGTGCCTGAGGAAGGTCCTTGTCGTCCGCCCCGCGAGGCTTGGCCCCTCGCGAGGGTCTTGAGCTTGTGTTGATGAAGATGGGCCGTGCTAGGCTCCCCTTTGAGCCACGCCGCAGGCCGCAGGCAGGCAAGTCTGGGGACCCCGTTCCTAGAACGCCAACATTGGCGGCGGCTCCGTATCGTAAAGCGCGATGAATCTTTCTCCCTGATTTTATTTCTCACCGAACGTGAATATATGGAGTTGGAGGTGAGGTCGGTGGAGATTCAGGTCATTCTGAGAACTTTTATTTTAGCACAAAAATAACACCATGGCAGTTCTGCTGAAAACAACGTCAGTCCGGGTTAGTTCCATTCAAATCATGCAAGTTAGAGTCCAAAACAAGGGCAAAAGTGTTTGGAAAAGTAGATACGATGGAGACGTATCAAATCCCCCAAGCTTAAACCTTTGCTTGTCCTCAAGCAATTCAGTTGACAAACTGATAGTGATAAAGAAAAAAAATTACAAACTCTGTTTGCTCTTGTTGTCGTAAATATGTAAAGCCAGTATTCAAGGTTTCGGCATAGTTTATGAACTAACCATATTCACAATAACACTTAGGTCTCATGTTTACTCCTATCAATGGCATAATCAACTAGCGAACAATAATAATAAATCTCAGATGACAACACTTTCTCAAAACAATCATAATATGATATACCAAGATGGTATCTCGGTAGCCCTTTCTGAGACTGCAAAACATAAATGCAGAGCACCTCCGAAGATCAAGGACTGACTAAACATTGTAATTCATGGTAAAAGAGATCCATTCATAGTCATACTCAACATAAATTAATAGTAATGCATGCAAATGACAGCGGTGCTCTCCAGCGGGTGCTTTTTAATAAGAGGACGATGACTCAACATAAAAGTAAATATATAGGCCCTTCATAGAGGGAAGCAGGGATTTGTAGAGGTGCCAGAGCTAGATTTTGAAATAGAGATAAATAATATTTTGAGCGGCATACTTTCATTGTCAACATAACAAACAAGAGATCTCGATATCTTCCATGCTACACACATTATAGGCAGTTCCCAAACAGAATGGTAAAGTTTATACTCCCCCACCACCAACAATCATCAATCCATGGCTTGCCCGAAACAACGGGTGCCTCCAACTAACAACAATCCTGGGGGAGTTTGGTGTGTAATTATTTTGATTTGATTTGAGCATGGGACTGGGCATCCCGGTGACCAACCCTTTTCTCGTGAGTGAGGAGCGGAGTCCACTCCTCTTGAGAATAACCCACCTAGCATGGAAGATATAGACAACCCTAGTTGATACATGAGCTATTCGAGCATGCAAAACATAATTTCATTTGAAGGTTTAGAGTTTGGCACATACAAATTTACTTGGAACGGTAGGTAGATACCGCATATAGGAAGGTATGGTGGACTCATATGGAATAACTTTTAGGGTTTAAGGAAGTGGATGCACAAGCAGTACTCCCGCTTAGTATAAGTGAAGGCTAGAAAGAGAATGGGAAGCGACCAACTAGAGAGCGACAACAGTCATGAACATGCATTAAAATTAATCAACATTGAGTGCAAGCATGAGTAGGATATAATCCACCATGAACATAAATATCGTGAAGGCTATGTCGATTTTGTTTCAACTACATGCGTGAACATGTGCCAAGTCAAGTCACTCGAATCATTCAAAGAAGGATACCACCCTATCATACCACATCACAACCATTTTAATAGCATGTTGGCACGCAAAGTAAACCATTATAAACTCCTAGCTAATTAAGGATGGCATAAGCAACTATAATCTCTAATTGTCATTGAAAACATGTTTATTCATAATAGGCTGAATCAGGAACAATGAACTAATCATATTTACAAACACAAGATTGGTCGAGTTCACACCAGCTTCTCCCATCTCAATCAGTTCATCATATATCGTCATTATTGCCTTTCACTCGCACGACCGAACGGTGTGGACAAGAATAATAGTGCACGTGCATTGGACTAAGCTGGAATCTGCAAGCATTCAATTCAGGGGAGAAGACAAGGTAATATGGGCTCTTGATTAAATCAACAATAATGCATATGAGAGCCACTCATCATTCTCATCATGGTCTTCTCCTCTCGACCCCCAAAGAAAAGAAATAAAACTATTTACATGGGAAAGCTCCCAACAAGCGAAAGAAGAACGAGAAATATTTTTGGGTTTTCTTTTAATCACTACTACAAGCATGGAAAGTAAACTAGCTAAAAGCTACAACTAACTTTTTTTGTTTTTCTTAAGGTTATCAAACACACAAGAAGAAAGCTAGAAAAAGAAAATAAACTAGCATGGATAGTACAATGAAAAAGTATGAGCACCGACAACTAGCATGAGTGTGTGAACATGAATGTAATGTCAGTGAGGAATACATACTCCCCCAAGCTTAGGCTTTTGGCCTAAGTTGGTCTATGCCCATGGATCGTGGCTACTCTCTCCGGTGTACTAAGGTGTATCATCAGAGTACCACTGGCTGGCGATCTCCTCCGGATCCCACTGATAAAAGGACAGTCGATAAGGGTCAAGTAGTGGTTCCGGCTTAGGCTCTGGAGCTGATGTCTGGCCCTGGTACGCATAAACGGCCTCCGGCAAGACGAGGTAAGTGCCTGCAGTTAAGTCAAACAAAGAGGGTGCAGGCAGGATAATAGTCTCACTGTGAGTTTTATGAAATCTCAAATTATACTTAAGCATCTTCTCATCATTTTTAACAATAAACTCATGTGCTACCATACTCTTAGAATCTAGAAAGGTAGGGGCAGCAACTTTTCTTCTTTCTCATAATGCCTAATAGGTATTCTGAAGTGTTTAGCAAGGCGTGAAGCATAGATGCCTCCAAAGATGGGGCCCTTTGTACGGTTCAGACTTAACCGTTTAGCAACAATAGCACCTAGACTAATAGTGCTATCACGAAATAAAGCATGGCACAAAATAATTAAATCAGGAACACTAAGGTTTCAACAGTTTCCGCGACCAATTAAGCATCTACTAGCAAATATTGCAAAGTAATGTAGAACAGGAAAGTGTATGCTAGTAATTCTTGCATCAGAAACCTTCCTCGTTTCCCCTATAGTAATCATATCAATAAATCCATCCACATCTTTACTATGTGGTTCCTCTAGGCTGCCCTCAAAGGGTATCTTGCAAACCGCACGAAATTCATATAGTGACATCTCCCTAGCCTCATCATATAAATAAAACTCCACTAAAGGTGGTGATTTCTTAGGATGAAAGTAAAAATTAGCATGAAAGTATTGGTGAGTAAGAGATACTGTTCGAGTTGGTCATGGAGGAAGTCGGTGAGGCCCACATCATTGGCCAAAGAATAAAAGTCATCATAAATCCCGGCTGCTCTCAAGAACTCATCAAGGCCATTCGCACGGCCGAACCTCCGCGACACGAGGGAGATTATACTTGGGATTTTTATTCTCCTTGGCTTGTTTATCCTTCGAGCTTTGGCTCGAAGAGCCCCTCAAAAATCTCTTCATCATTTTCTGAAAATTTCCGAAATTTTTAGTAACTTCAAAACAAAATTGAACCAAACTAAATAAAATTGATAGCAACTACTCCTTCAAGTGCCTAGAGACTATATCATGCATTAGAACTACTTGGGACCATATAAATTTGACATGCAAGCTCAAGAACAGGGTCACCTTAGCAGCAAAAATTTGCAATGAATAAAGCACTAGAACAAAAACTAATTGGACCATTGGAGGAGTCACATACCAAAGAACAATCCCCCAAAGCAGTTTTGTGAATGGAGCTTTGAGCAAGGAGATCGAAAATGGCAGCAAAATGAGTTAGAACTCGTGCTAGAGCTGTATAGTGATTTTTTGGGAGGAAGAAGAAGAGCATGGGTGAAGGAATAAGTGGAGGGGGCCACCGTGGGCCCACGTGGCAGGAGGCGCTCCCCATGGGGGTGGGCGCACCCTGGACCCTCATGGACAGGTGCTTGCTCGCCCTGCTGTGTTCTAAGTGCCAGATATTCTCAAATATTCCAGAAAAAAACATACTAAATTTTCAAGGCATTTGGAGAACTTTTATTTCCAGGGTATTTTTATTGCATGGACAATTCAGAAAACAGACAGAAAATACTATTTTTACTTTATTTAATATAAATAACAGAAAGTCAAAAGAAGGGTACAGAAGGTTGTGCTTTCTAACTTCATCCATCTCATGCTCATCAAAAGGAATCCACTAACAAGGTTGATCAAGTCTTGTTAACAAACTCATTCCGAATAACATGGAACCGGAGAAATTTCGAATATCACTAGGTTACCTCAATGGGGATATGCACATCCCCAATAATAAGAATATAACATTTCTTCTTGACAGTAGGAAGAGGAAATTCAAAACCTCCAATAATAATAGTTGGAATTTTTCCAATAGAATTGGTACTGTGAACTTGAGGTTGTTTTCTCGAAAAGTGTACCGTATGCTCGTTACCATTAACATGAAAAGTGACATTGCCTTTGTTGCAATCAATAACAGCCCCTGCAGTATTCAAAAAGGGTCTACCAAGGATAATCGACATACTATCGTCCTTGGGAATGTCAAGAATAACAAAGTCCGTTAAGATAGTAACGTTTGCAACCACAACAGGCACATCCTCACAAATACCGACAGGTATAGCAGTTGATTTATCACTCATTTGCAAAGATATTTCAGTAGGTGTCAACTTATTCAATTCGAGTCTACAATATAAAGAGAGAGGCATAACACTAAGACCGGCTCCAAGATCACATAAAGCAGTTTTGACATAGTTTCTTTTAATGGAGCATGGTATAGTTGGTACTCCTAGATCTCCAAGTTTCTTAGGTATTCCACCCTTAAAGTATAATTAGCAAGCATGGAGGATATTTCAGCTTCCGTTATATTTCTCTTATTTTTAATAATATCTTTCATGTACTTAGCATAAGAATTCACTTTAAGCATATCAGTCAAATGCATACGCAAAAAAATAGGTCTAATCATTTCAGCAAAGCGCTCAAAATCCTCATCATCCTTTTTCTTGGATGGCTTAGGAGGAAAAGGCATGGGTTTCTGAACCCATGGTTCTCTTTCTTTACCGTGCTTCCTAGCAACAAACTCTCTTATCATAACGTTAATTCTTTGATTGTGGGTTATCAAGATCAACAGCAGGTTCAATCTCTGCATCATTATTATTGCTAGGTTGAGCATCAACATGAACATCATCATTAAAATTATCACTAGGTTCATGTTCATCACCAGATTGTGTTTCAACATCAGAAATAGAAATATCATTGGGATTCTCACGTGTGTCTACAATAGGTTCATTAGAAGCATGCAAAGTCCTATCATTTTTCTTCTTCTTTTTAGAAGGACTAGGTGCATCTACATTATTTCTCTGAGAATCTTGCTCAAATCTCTTTGGGTGGCACTCATGATACAAAGGTTCCTGAGTCATTTTACCCGATCTAGTTGCCACTCTAACAGCAAAGTCATGTTTATTATTTAATTCAGCGAGCAAATCATTTTGAGCTTTAAGTACTTGTTCTACTTGAGTGGTAACCATGGAAGTATGTTTACTAATGAGTTTAAGTTCACCCTTAACTCTAGACATATAATCGCTCAAGTGTGCAATCATATAAGCATTACTTTTCAATTGTCTACCAACATAAGCATTGAAGTTTTCTTGTCTAGCCATAAAGTCATCAAATTCATCCAAGCATTGGCTAGTAAACTTAGTAGACAGGATCTCAACTTTATCATATCTATAGAGAGAATTTACCTTTACTACCTGTGTCAGGTTATCAAGACCATGTATTTCTTCAATAGGTGGTATATTAAGGCCATGTATTTCTTCAACCGAAGGTAAATTCTTAACATCTTCAGCTTTAATACCTTTTTCTTTCATAGATTTCTTTGCCTCTTGCATATCTTCAGGACTGAGAAATAGAACTCCCGTCTTCTTCGAAGTTGGTTTAGGAATAGGCTCAGGAGTTAGCTAAATTGGCTCAGGAAATGGCTCAGGGCGAGTCCAATTATTTTGGTTTAGGAGTTGGCTTAGGAAGTGTACAATTTTTTTCATTAGTCAACATATTATTCAATAGCAATTCAGCTTGATCGAATGTTCATTCCCTGAAAACACAACCAGCACAACTATCCAGGTGGTCTCTGGAAGCATCGGTTAGTCCATTATAAAAGATATCAAGTATTTCATTTTTCTTGAGAGGATGATCAGGCAAAGCATTAAGTAATCGGAGAAGCCTCCCCCAAGCTTGTGGGAGACTCTCTTCTTCAATTTGCACAAAATTATATATTTCCCTTAAAGCAGCTTGTTTCTTATGAGCGCGGAAATATTTAGCAGAGAAGTAATAAATCATATATTGGGGACTACGCACACAACCAAGATCAAGAGAATTAAACCAAGTTTTAGCATCACTGAGGGAGTCCTGGACTAGGGGGTGTCCGGACAGCCGGACTATCATCGTCAGCCGGACTCCAAGACTATGAAGATACAAGATTGAAGACTTCGTCCTGTGTCCGGATGGGACTTTCCTTGCCGTGGAAGGCAAGCTTGGCGATACGGATATGTAGATCTCCTACCATTGTAACCGACTCTGTGTAACCCTAGCCCTCTCTGGTGTCTATATAAACCGGAGAGTTTTAGTCCGTAGGACACACAACCATTACAACAATCATACCATAGGCTAGCTTCTAGGGTTTAGCCTCCTTGATCTCGTGGTAGATCCACTCTTGTACTACCCATATCATCAATATCAATCAAGTAGGAGTAGGGTTTTACGTCCATCGAGAGGGCCCAAACACAGGTAAAACATCGTGTCCCTTGTCTCTGTTACCATCCGCCTAGACGCACAGTTCGGGAACCCCTACCCGAGATCCGCCGATTTTGACACCGACATTGGTGCTTTCATTGAGAGTTCCTCTGTGTCTTCACGGATAGGCTTGATGGCTTCTTCAATCAACAACAACGCCGTCCAGAGTGAGACTTTTCTCCCCGGACAGATCTTCGTATTCGGCGGCTTTGCACTGCGGGCCAATTCGCTTGGCCATCTGGAGCGGATTGAAAGCTACGCCCCTGGCCATCAGGTCAAGTTTGGAAGCCTAAACTTCACGGCCGACGTCCGCGGAGACTTGATCTTCGACGGATTTGAGCCATAGCCGAGCGCGCCGCGCTGTCACGATGGGCATGATTTAGCTCTGCCGCCGGACAGTGCCCTGGAGGCCGCACTCGAGTCCGCTCTGGATGATAGTTCGGAGCAGACCGCGCAGATTGGGGACAGGTGGCTGGACACTGCCTCGGGAGCTGCGACTTCTACGGTGATGGAGCCGAATACTAACCTTGTCCTTTATAAAGCTCGTGACTCCGAGGCGCCGGACTCCGAACCTCCTGCACCCCTGCCAATCGAATCCAATTGGGCGCCGATCATGGAGTTCACCGCCGCGGACATATTTCAGCACTCACCCTTTGGCGACATCCTAAGTTCGCTAAAGCATCTCTCATTATCAGGAGAACCCTGGCCGGACTGCGGTCAGGATGGTTGGGATGCGGATGATGAAGAAGTTCAAAACCCACCCACCACCCACTTTGTAGCCACTGTCGACGATCTAACTGACATGCTAGACTACGACTCCGAAGACATCGACGGTATGGACGACGATGCCGGAGACGATCAAGAACCAGCGCCTACAGGGCACTGGAAGACCACCTCGTCATATGGCATATACATGGTGGACACCCCAAAGGATGGGGACAACGAAGAAGCAGCGGAGGCAGATTCTGCTAAGAAACAACCCAAGCGCCGACGTCAGCGGCGCCGCTCTAAATCCCGCCACAGTAAGAATGGGGATTCCGGCACCGGAGATAATAACACCCCGGAGAGTGCCGAAGACAACCCTCCAAAGAAGATTCAGCACAGAGGGCGGGTGAGGAGTCTGGACTAGGGGTGTCCGGACAGCGGACTATCATCATCGGCGGACTCCAAGACTATGAAGATACAAGATTGAAGACTTCGTCCCGTGTCCGGATGGGACTTTCCTTGGCGTGGAAGGCAAGCTTGGCAATACGGATATGTAGATCTCCTACCATTGTAACCGACTCTGTGTAACCGTAGCCCTCCCCGGTGTCTATATAAACCGGAGGGTTTTAGTCCATAGGACACAACCACCATTACAACAATCATACCATAGGCTAGCTTCTAGGGTTTAGCCTCCTTGATCTGGTGGTAGATCCACTCTTGTACTACCCATATCATCAATATCAATCAAGCAGGAGTAGGGTTTTACCTCCATCGAGAGGGCCCGAACCTGGGTAAAAACATGTCCCTTGTCTCCTGTTACCATCCGCATAGACGCACAGTTCGGGACCCCCTACCCAAGATCCGCCGGTTTTGACACCGACATTGGTGCTTTCATTGAGAGTTCCATTGTGTCGTCACCGATAGGCTTGATGGCTTCTTCAATCAACAACAACGCAGTCCAGGGTGAGACTTTTCTCCCCGGATAGATCTTCGTATTCGGCGGCTTTGCACTGCGGGCCAGTTCACTTGGCCATCTAGAGCAGATCAAAAGCTACGCCCCTGGCCATCAGGTCAGGTTTGGAAGCTTAAACCTCACGGCCGACATCCGTGGAGACTTGATCTTCGGCGGATCCGAGCCACAGCCAAGCGTGCCGTGCTGTCACGATGGGCATGATTTAGCTCTGTCGCCGGACAGTGCCCTGGAGGCCGCACACGAGTCCGCTCTAACCCATAGTTCGGAGCAGACCGCGCAGATCGAGGACAGGTGGCTGGACACCGCCTCGGGGGCTGCGACTTCAACGGTGATGGAGCGAATCTCGACCTTGTCCCTTATAAAGCCCGTGACTCGAGGCGCCGGACTCCTTGCGGACTCAACCTCCTGCGCCCCGCCAATCAAATCCGATTAGGCGCCAATCATGGAGTTCACCGCCATGACATCTTTCAAAGACTCACCCTTTGGTGACATCCTAAATTCACTAAAGCATCTCTCGTTATCAGGAGAGCCCTGGCCGGACTGCGGTCAGGATGGTTGGGATGCGGACAATGAAGAGACACAAAGCCCACCCACCACCCACTTTGTAGCCACTATCGACGATCTAATCGACATGCTAGACTACGACTCCGAAGACATCGACGGTATGGATAACGATGCCGGAGGCGATCAAGAACCAGCGCTTACCGAGCACTGGAAGGCCACTCCAACCCATGACGTATATATGGTGGACACCCCAAAAGGAAGCAATAACGAAGAACAACGGGGCGCGGCAAAAGATAATCCCGCCGACAAACAACCAAAACGGCGACGCAGACGCCGCCCTAAGTCCCGCTGAGGGAGTCCTGGACTAGGGGGTGTCCGGACAGCCGGACTATCATCGTCCGCCGGACTCCAAGACTATGAAGATACAAGATTGAAGACTTCGTCCCGTGTCTGGATGGGACTTTCCTTGGCGTGGAAGGCAAGCTTGGCGATACGGATATGTAGATCTCCTACCATTGTAACCGACTCTGTGTAACCCTAGCCTTCTCCAATGTCTATATAAACCGGAGGGCTTTAGTCCGTAGGGGACAACATCCATTACAACAATCATACCATAGGCTAGTTTCTAGGGTTTAGCCTCCTTGATCTCGTGGTAGATCCACTCTTGTAATACACATCATCAATATTAATCAAGCGGGGCGTAGGGTTTTACCTCCATCAAGAGGGCCCAACACAGGTAAAACATCATGTCCCTCGTCTCCTGTTACCATCCGCCTAGACGCACAGTTCGGGACCCCCTACCCGAGATCCGCCGGTTTTGACACCGACATTGGTGCTTTCATTGAGAGTTCCTTTGTGCCGCCACCAATAGGAAGGATGCCTACTCCCGTCTTCAAGGACGGTATTTTCGCCAGAGGAGTCTTGGCCGCTGGCCAAACTATCCGGCTAGGTGGTTTTGTTATGACCGCATGTCCAGCCACCGCTTCGACAATGACTTCTCAAGTCGTCAAAAGCAATCTTCACGCCAGCTCGGAATTTGCCGAGCGGCCAGATCCAATAGAGCTCTTGTCTGTCAACGAGCTCTTGGATCGCATCGCCGCCCTGGGAGTCGCTACAGACTACAATCAGATTGGGCTTAAAACCGATCTGAGAGAGATTAACTCTCCCCAGGTCACCCACCACGTCGCAGTGATAGAGGAACAATGCGGCGACTCTTCTCCTGTATTGAAAATTAGTCATGTCCGGGCTCCCGAACCCTCCATGCCGGATTCCCGCAGAGGGACGGACTTCGATCAAGCACTGAACTTAAAGTCTGGCATCGGACCGGACTCGTTGGAAAACGTCCAGCAATCCAAGCTTCCAAATTTGGAAACTTCCCGGCCTTCAAGCCTTGAGATGGGTAGGGTTCTGGAGACCTCCTATATGCCGCATCTAAGGCCAATAGGTCGCGCGACGCACAAGGGGCGTGCACCTGGGCCGGCCCATTTGCTGTTCGGCAAGGAATGAAAAATTCGCCAAAAAGAAGTGATGTGGTGGGGGGATTCGAACCGACGACCTTAAATAGTCGCACGATCTGCTCTAGCCACTGCGCCAGGCTAGTTACTTTGTAAGAAAAGTAGCGGGAGCTTAAATAAACGGCCACAGCAGCGAAAAGTAAAAACCAATTCGGCCAAGTCCCTAAATTAAAACCAGTTAAGCCAATTACAAAATTTCAAAACTGCAGTATTTTTTGGAATATGTGAACAACTTTCGGAAACAGGAACAAAATTTTGAATTAGTGAAAAAATTAAACATGCGGACAATTTTTTGAATTTGTGAACAAATTTTGAAACATGAACATTTTTTTAATATGTGAACAAATTTTATGAAAACGAACAAATTTTGACTTCCCCAAAGATTTTTAGAAAACATGAACATTTTTTTAATTTGTGAACAATTTTTCAAAGCACGAATGATTTTTGAATCTTGAGAACAAATTTGTAAGCGTGAACATTTTTTGAAGCACGAACATTTTTTAAATCTTGAAACAAATTTTGAATTGGAGAATTTTTTTGAAAAATACTGAACAAATTTGGAAGCGCCAACAATTTATTAAAGCACGAACATTTTTGAATCTAGAGAACAAATTTTGAAAAAGTACGAACAAATTTGGAAGCGTGAACATTTTTTGGATATGTGAATAAAAAATTGAAATCTGGTACATTTTATGAATTTCAAATGTTTTGAACTTTTTTGTGTAACGGGAACAACTTTTGAAAACAGTAACATTTTTGAAAAATTGTACAAGAACATTTTCTAAAATGCCCAAACATTTTTTTGAAATGCGAACATTTTTTAGAAACACGAACAATTTTTGAATTTTCCGAACAATTTTCAAAAGGAACCGGAAACAGAAAAAAGAAAACGGAAAAAAGGAAAAAATAAATGAAACTGTAAAACAAAAGAAAACAAAAAAACCAGGTGTAAAATAGAAAAACCGGTTCAGGGAACCTTCTAGAAGGTTCCCAAAACCGGCTGCCTCGCTGTGGGAAAGTGGGGCGGCCCGGTATTCGCGCTTGGGGGGATCGCCCTGTGCGAACGGTCGACATTTTGACGCAGTTAGCGTCAAATAGGATTTTCCAGGGTTCCGGACTTAATTCCACCCACCCACCCAGACATATGCGATCTATCTCTAATCCGGCAAGAGCCCGCTGAAACAGTACATCACTATTGGGCCAGATTCCTCCTAGTTATGGACAGGATAAAGGACTGCCGAGAGGAAAACGCAATCTCAATTTTTTGCAATAATTGCATGGACAAGGGAATCTTGAACGCCATCAGCCGTCGTGAAATTACACGCTTCACAGACCTGGCGTCCATAGTATGAAAGTACTGTGCAATGGAGAGTTTCCGGAAAACCGAAAATCAGTTTTGGGTCAATCCGGCCCCGAATACAACCCTAGTCCGCAGCAAAAGGGTGCATTACACTCATGCACCAGATACAAAAACCAAAAAGCAAAAACCCCATAGAGGGCACGGAACCGCACTGGAGGGATGGCTTAGCGGACCCTGTAAAATTCACAGTACAGAGGGCGCCGTCCCAACACATAGCCTTCGAGCATGTTGGATATTACGGCAGGTGGCCAAAAGTGGCGAGGAGCTTCTAGCCCCAGAAAACCACTCCAACAATACCGATACGGTATCAACAGCCTTCGAGACTTTCACAGCAAATAATATGCGGAAACGAACAATCCGCAGCCTCGCCGAAGTCTACCAAGTAGCAACAACAAATCCATGGAGCGACACAGCCATCACCTTTAATGCCAGCGACGAACCTAAATTCCGAACAGCCCGAGCACCAGCCGCACTGGTACTTAGTCCAATAGTGGACGGCTTTCGACTTATAAAGGTCCTCATGGACGACGGCAGCGACTAAACCTCATCTACGAGGAAACTCTTCAAAAATGGAAATAGACTGGAGCCGCATTGAGCGAAGCAGCACAACCTTCAGAGGAATAATCCCTAGCCGGGAAGCGCGCTGCACCGGAAAAATCACACTCAATGTGGTGTTCGGCTCGCCGAACAATTACAGATCCGAAGAAATCACGTTCCAAGTGGCCCCGTTCAACAACGGATATCACGCTATATTAGGACGAGAGGCATTCACAATTTTTCAAGCCGTACCCCATTATGGGTACATGAAGCTCAAAATGCCTGGGCCCGGCGGCATAATCACTCTCGTTAGTGATCCAGACATAGCACTCCGCACCGAAAACAAGACAGCCGCATTAGCCACGGAGGCACTATCCAAGCCCTAGCGGCGAAAGAACTCACCGCCTCAAGGCTCTCATGTGAATAGGGACGATGTGATACTCGATAACAGATCCAAGTCCACCTCCTTTAAACCAGCAGATGAAATAGTAAAATTCCAGGTCCATCCAACGGACCCGACAAAACGGCTTCCATCGGGCACAGTTGAACCACGACGTGACGCGCCGATGCGAAATTCCTTTGGGAAAATTGGGACATTTTCGCCTGGCACCCTAAACATCCTAAAAGGATTCAAGCCAGCCAAACAGGCTCTTCGACGATTTTCCGAACCCAAAAGACAGGCAATGGGAGAAGAGCTAGCCAAACTATTGGAAGCCGGATTCATCAGAGATATCAAACTTCCGGATTGGCTAGCAAACCTTGTAATGGTACCAAAGAAGGACAAATCCTGACGCTTATGTGTCGATTTTAAAGACCTCAACAAGGCCTGCCCAAAGGATCCCTTCCCCCTCCCCCGCATCGACTAGATAATCGATGCTACTGCAGGACACGATTCGTTGTGCTTCCTTGACGCATACTCCGGCTACCATCAAATCAAGATGGCGGAAGCGGACCAAGCTGCAACGGCATTCATCACTCCATATGGACCATTCTGCTTTAACACGATGCCCTTTGGACTTAAAAACGCCGAGCAACATATCAGCGCATGATTCAAACATGTCTGGCAACCTAGATCGGCAAAACAGTAGAGGCATACATAGACGACGTAGTCGTCAAAACCAAACACGTCGAAACTCTAGTAGACGATTTGAGGCTCACATTCGACAACCTCAGAGCATATGACATCAAGCTGAATCCGGAAAAATGCGTTTTCGGTACCACCGAAAGCTCTTGGGCTTCATTGTATCCGGTAGAGGAATTGAAGCAAACCCAGCCAAGATCCGAGCTCAGTCACAGCTAGATATCCCAAAAGACCTCAAACAAATACAAAAATTGACTGGATGCGTGGTGGCTCTAAGCCGCTTTATCTCCCGTCTAGGAGAAAAAGCATTGCCCCTCTATCACCTCCTCCTTAGGCGCACCGGACACTTCGAGTGGACGGATGCGGCCACTGCCGGACTCGAAGAAATAAAAGCCATATTGGCAACAAATTCGGTCCTGGCTGCGCCCAACCTGGGCGAACCAATGTTGTTATACATCGCGGCAACACATCAAGTTGTAAGCGCGGTACTCGTCGTCGAACGAGAGACAGAAGGGCATAAATTCCCTCTTCAAAACCAGTGTACTACGTATCCACTGTGTTAACCCCCTGCAAGTCCCGTTACCCGCCCTATCAAAAGATAGCGTACGCGGTGTTCATGGCATCCCGGAAGCTCCGACACTACTTTCAAGAGTGTTTGATAACAGTGGCCTCCGAAGTACCACTCAACGACATTATAAACAACCGCGGCGCAACGGGCAGGATTGCAAAATGGGCCATTGAGCTCTTACCATTCGATATAACTTACAAACCTCGGTGAGCTATAAAGTCACAAGTTTTGGCTGACTTTGTCGATGAATGGACCAAAGCCGAACTCCCTAAAGAGTACGGCGCATACTCCAACTGGATTATGCACTTCGACGACTCTAAAATGTTGGCCGGATTGGGGGCTGGCGTCGTATTGAAGTCCCCAACCGGGGACACAGTCCAATACGTACTTCAGATAATGTACACGGACTCCAACAACGCAGCCGAATATGCGGCCCTCTTAAATGGCCTCGGGATGGCAATCTCCATGGGCATTCAACGCCTAGAGGTGTGCGGGGATTCAAACCTTGCAATATCCCAAATAAATGGAGACTTTGACGCCAAGGATCCGAAAATGGAAGCATATCGCAACGCTGTCCTAAAAATGTCAGCTCGGTTTGAAGGACTTGAATTCCATCACGTAGCCCGGGATAATAACCAAGCAGCCGACGTACTGGCACGCATCGGCGCAAAACGTAACGCTGTCCCTCCAAACATCTTCCTGGAACGGCTCTTCAAGCCATCCGTACTATGGGAAGAGGAGTCCGGAAATAACAAACTGGAAAGAGCCGCACCAACCGGCGATTCAGCCGATGACATAACACCTTCAGCCCACGACATAATGGCAGTAATCGCCCCGTGGCCAGAACCATTCCTAGCCTACTTGCTTAGGCGAGAACTTCCCAAGACCAAAATGAGGCCCATTTGTATTGTCCGCGATCTAAAGCCTACAAGGTCCATGAGGAGAACTTTATAAGAAAAGCACAACCGAGTCCTTCAAAGGTGTATCTCCGAAGAGGAAGGGCGAAACCTTCCGCTGAAATTCATGCGGACTAGGCGGACACCACGCCGTAGCTCGGGCCCTTGTAGGAAAGGCATTTACGACAGATTTTATTGGCCGACGCCCCGAGCAGATCTCAGGACTTAGTCCAAAGATGCGTCGGTTGTCGCCTCTTTGCTAATCGAGCCACATGCCACCCACCGCCTCAAAAATATACCCATTACCTGGCTGTTCATGGTCTGGGGGCTTGGCATGGTTGGACCCCTTAAAGGAGTAACCCACAAGCAAAGGTACCTATTGGTCATGGTGGACAAATTCACCAAATGGATAGAGGCCAAGACAGTCAAAACGGCGGAGTCCGACCAGTGATAGACTTTATCTCGGGGTAGTACACCGTTTGGTGTCCCCACAAAGATCATCACCGATAACGCACACGAATTTCACGCCAACGAGGTTAAATCATGGTGCAAGAATATGGGCATTAAGCTCGATTACGCTCAGATCTATCATCCTCAAACCAACGGTCAAGTGGAGCGAGCAAATGGTCTAATAATGAGTGGCATCAAACCCAGACTAGTGCGGTCACTTACGAAATCGACACGCCCGGGTAGAGGAGCTCGACCAGTACTGGGGCTGCGGACAACGCCCAACCATACTACGGATTCACACCATTTTTATGGTATATGGCGCAGAGGCAGTTCGCCTGCGACATCATTCATGACTCACCTCGAGTGCGCATATGCGAAGAAAGAGAAGCCGAGCTGGATCGGCGGGACAGCTTGGCGCATTGGAGGAAGAACGCGACGTCGCCAAGGCTCGTTCCGCATTCTATCGCCAGCAGGCTCAAAGATATCAAAGCAGAATGCGGGCCAAGACTTACAACGTTGGCGAACTAGTTCTCGCCTACCGGACAAGAAAAAGGACAAGCTCAAGCCCAAATGGGAGGGCCCCTTCATTATCGATCAAGTCCTGACCGGCGGAGCGTACCATCTACGAAATGCATCGGACAACCGACTCAAGCCGAACCCATGGAATGCAGCCCGCCTCCGAAGATTCTATGCCTAGCGCCGGACTAAGAGTTCGTCCCCTTACCCCGTTCAAATTTTTACACTTCAGCTGTCTTTTGTTTCTCTTTCTTCTCTTAACCCTTTTACTAAAAATCCCTTAAGGGCCTACTTGCGCACTGTTCGCACACACTTGATGTGCCATCCGCACTCATTATACCTGGGGGCTTCTTTACCATAAGCTTAATTATAAGGGCTTCATGCCCAGCACATGTGTCAAGCTTCCACATGTACCTTTTATTCACCATTATATGCATCGATATGACTTAAGTTTTGGCCAAGCTGGGTTGCTGGCTCTGTGCTTACCCCTCGTTCCCGAATGTTCGCTAGGAGGTAAAGGAGCACCTCTGCGATTATTATTGCGGTCGGCCGGATGTGTACCTCGGATAGGTGAAGCCGAAAGCTAAGCGTTCTTAAGGGAATATTCGGTCGGTGACTTGAAAGATGATTTTTACCTACTTATTTATCTGCCCCGGATGTTTTTCTCGCTCTTTTCGCAGTCCGACATGCACTTTAGGGCATGCCTCCAAGGAAAAGGAACCCTTAACGGAACTATTCTCCCTGGAAGATGTTTCTTACTAACCATGTAATATAACATAACTAGTTGGGCACTTGTCTGATAAAGCACTAATGACCCCTACGCCTGGTCTCCATGCATGCCATGGTTGTTTCTTAACCGAGAAGGTATTCGGACACACTCCGGACTCTAGGGTCCCGAGGTTGAAGCGAAAAGGTCAGCAAAGACAAACGATCTACAATCCGGCTATAAGGCATTTTACATGTCATTTTAAAATACATTGTCAAATCGACTGACTGTATTCCTCCTCAATCCCGTCTAACAGGCTGTCTAATTTACAGTCCCGTTGGGAAAATTTGGCGGCCAATTCTACTTGGCCGTATACTAAACTCACAGGATCTCCTTCCGTCGGGCCCCACAGGTCCGACCTCGCCATATGGTTGGGATCCGCCTTCTTGTACAGCGTCTTCACCATGGCCCAGCCTCCACAGCACCTTGGCGGCGATCGAAATCTTCCATAAACGGAAGCTGCCGCACTCTCAAGCTTCTCTGCAAGCTCCCCAAGGCCTTCGGTAGGAAGAGGGCTGGCCATAAAGCACGACGACGCCGCTCATTGCTGCCGAACTCATTCGAAAGCAGCCGCAACAACTTCGGAAGTTGATCACCCGTCGTCACGGGCATCTCCTCCAGCAGGGCGACTGTGAGTATACCTACAGACATATCTTGTCAATTGACTTCCTCGCCAAACTCTTCTTTTCAAAGGAGTTCGCTCAAGCACTTACTATAGATGCCGCGACGAAGCCGCTGATTCTCCTTAACGGAGCCGGACAGCTCGGCCTGAATGCCTTTCAGCTCTTCTCCAAGCTGGGCATGGGCATCTTGGAGCTTGTTCCTTTCTTGCTGCACCCTATTTAGCACCCTCTCGCCAGCCTTCAGCTGGCGCAGTAGTTCTTGCCTGTCCGGATCTTGTCCGGCAGCACCTGCAATGTCATTATTAGACTTGCGCGCACGCCGCACAGCGCTTATATTTTTAAAAATAATAATGTGTTACCAGGAGGGGTCTCTGTGTTTCCTCCTGCGGCAGCAAGTGCGGCCTCAAGTTGGGCCTTGCACTCTTGCAGCTCCTGAGACAGTTGGGTATTCTTCTCGGTAAGATCCTGCGTTTCAAATGATCCTTAAATCAGTTAATATAACTACTTTAAGTCTCGGGGGCTACTCGCATATATAACTATTATATTCTCTTACCCGTATGTCTTTTACATACTGCTCCGTGGCTCTGGTAAAACCATCTTGAGCAGCACGAAGGTGCGCGTCCCACACGTTAAAGGCATTCAACGCCTCAGGGGAGAAGCACGCGTCACGAAATACTGTCCGACGGCGCCTGTGCCTCATGGCGCTCTCCACCTCTGACTTGGTGGCGGACAGTCTGTCGGCATCCTCCGTTGGAGGAGTGTCCGGCTCGCGCCTTGCGCTCGCCTCCCCCTCCAGACCAGGTGCTGGAGCCTGGCTGGTAGAGGTTGGGTTGGCAACCTCTACGCCCGCAGTCTGGCGGGCGCTTTTTCTCAAAAAAAGTTATGAGTATTCAAACGCTTCCTAGGAACATTGCTCTGAATAACGGACCATGGGCTATACCTTTGCGGCGACGTTTCAATCCGCACCGCGCTCCTCTTCCACCTACTGGGCCGAACTGACCCCTGTTGGTCAGCCGCCGCGGGCTCGGCATCCCGCCCTGAAGGCGCCTCCTGCACAGCGCCATCATATACGGTGGTCAAAAATGAGCAAGGAAGGAATAACGGTGTCAGGACTTCGGTCACAATCACCTGGGAAGCCGGATATAGTCCGGGGTAGTCAGCCGTAATGGCGACTAAAGCATTATCCATGCTGAGCTGGTGGAACACCCCATCGATTAGTTCCACCTTTATGCGGATCCTCTTCGAGGCGGATCACGGATCTCTCCGGATCCTCGGGTTGCGGAGCTGGGTTAACATGCCCTCCACGACCCGACGCAGCTCTGCGTCGAAAACACCATATAAGAAACTTAAACTTCGAAAGCATGGGTCGGACACGCAGAGTGTTCGCTTACCCAAGGCCGGGGATTATTCATGGAGAACCCATTCAGCGGGTTCGTCTCGAGGAAATCCTCCTTCTCCCCTTATACAGGCGGACAGGATCTTCACGTGTCTTCGGCGAACCCGCCCTTTGCGCCATGCCGGGTGGCATCGTCCTCCCCGTTGAAATCCCACATGGGGTGGCCCCTGTATTGCAGTGGCTGCACCCCCCGCATAATGCATGTTGCCATGACTCCAATCATGGTCAACCCGAATGGGCGATAACCTTATCCGCCCATCAAATAATGGGCGCTCTTGTCTTCCTCTAGTTGGGGGCTCATGGCGCCAACTAAGGCGTTCTTTCAGAGGAGCATTCTTGAACTCCGGAGGCCGATCCGAGCAGGTCCGCAGCGGGCGCCTTCTATGTAAAACCATTACGAAGGCCGGTCTTGGACGCCTTCTTAGGGGTTCGGATGGATATCTGGTCCCGCAATGCGCCAATTTCGTGCCGCCCACTTGATATATGGACCCCTCGTGAGAGCGGGTACAAGGCGAACAACCTCTTCCACGGTGAAATGGGGCTCGGCGCCGAAATAGCTCGCAAAGAGCTACGTAACCCGCAATATGCAGGATAGAGGCGGGCGTGAGGTGATGGAGATGGAGACCGTAGAACTCCAGGAGCCTGCGGAGGAACGGATGTACAGGAAATCCGAGCCCCCTTATCAGATAGGGGACAAAGCATACCCGCTCCCCTTTGTTGGGACTTGGGGTGGCCTCCGCTTGCTTCCCACCTTTGTAGGTGGCCAGCCCGGCTCGAACCGGAACCATGAAGGCTGGGGGGAGATATCCCTCCGCTTGGAGCTTCACCAGCTCATTGTGCGGAACAGAGCATCTCCTGAAATCTCCTGGCAGAGGGCTGGGAGCGCGAGAAGAGGAGCCGTGTCGACGGTCCATGATGGAATGGATTCTTGGTCAGAAGCGCTCCGATGAGTATTCGCGGAAGGAAGATGGTGTGATTTGGATCTGGACTCTTGCCTCTCTTATAGGCAGATTATTTGCGCAGCTAGGGGGTAAAACATAAAAGGTACCCTGGCTTTTCACATTCGTGCGACGCGTGGAAGAAGGCCATTATTGGGTGTGGAAGCCAAGAAGCGCAACATTGATAAGGAAGCCGGGCACTGTTCGGCAGGTACATGGAACTTAGAGGAGAACCCGCCTTGCAACGCCGAAGACTACATACGCGCTGGACTTATCGTCATTGAAGCCTGGTTCGGGGGCTACTAAGGGAGTCCTGGACTAGGGGGTGTCCGGACAGCCGGAATATCATCGTCCGCTGGACTCCAAGACTATGAAGATACAAGATTGAAGACTTCGTCCCGTGTCCGGATGGGACTTTCCTTGGCGTGGAAGGCAAGCTTGGCGTTACGGATATGTAGATCTCCTACCATTTCAACCGACTCTGTGTAACCCTAGCCTTCTCTAGTGTCTATATAAACAGGAGGGCTTTAGTCCGTAGGGGACAACATCCATTACAACAATCATACCATAGGCTAGCTTCTAGGGTTTAGCCTCCTTGATCTCGTGGTAGATCCACTCTTGTAATACACATCATCAATATTAATCAAGCAGGACGTAGGGTTTTACCTCCATCAAGAGGGCCTGAACCTGGGTAAAACATCGTGTCCCTCGTCTCCTGTTACCATCCGCCTAGACGCACAGTTCGGGACCCCCTACCCAAGATCCGCCGGTTTTGACACCGACACCCGCCTCGACAAAAACAACATTCCTAATGACCCAGCAATAGGGCAGGGCAAACCAGTGGACGACGAACATGCAACCAAGCAACCGTCCAAGCAGGACGAATCGGATAATAAATCCATGCCCGGCGAAACCAACAGTCCAGACGACCTCACGCGGACACACCACCGAGCATAAGAACGTTCACAAAGACTGCCGCCATCGCAAGAAGTGTGAAGAAGGAAAACGGAAGGTCAAAACAGCGGAAGACATACTCGAGAATGAGGTGGAGCAAAGTACTCAAGACCATGGACAAATATGGCAATGGCCACCAAATAAAGAGCTACCCGGCGCAAGCTGCTTTCGATTCGACGAGGAGGCTATAGAGCCCCACAACAAAAAGCAGAGGCCGCTGGCGGATAAACGACAGATGATGTGCCAAAGCGCGGCGCGCCAAGACACAAGACGACACATGACCCTCATAAAGCAGATGGCCCAGTCAGGTCCATTTATGGGCCAAAAAAGAGGGCCCCAGGAAGCAACACAACACGCCGCATGTTCGAAGATAACGGCACGCCTAAATACAGGGGAGCCGCACACCCACTATGTTTCACTGATGAGGTGCTGGATCATGAATTTCCAGCGGGATTCAAACCCGTAAACATAGAGGCATACGACGGAACAACAGACCCTGGAGTCTGGATCGAGGATTACATACTACACATACACATGGCTAGAGGAGATGATCTCCACGCCATAAAATATCTACCCCTCAAGCTCAAAGGGCCAGCTCGGCATTGGCTCAAAAGCCTCCCAGAAAACACTGTTGGAAGTTGGGAAGAGCTCGAGGACGCGTTTAGAGAAAATTTTCAAGCGACTTACATCCGCCCTCCGGATGCAGACGATCTAAGTCCTATAACTCAACAGCCTGGAGAGTCAACACGCAAATTCTGGAACAGGTTCCTCACCAAAAAGAACCGAATAGTCGACTGTCCGGACGGCGAAGCCTTAGCAGCTTTTAAACATAATGTCCGAGACGAATGGCTCGCCAGACACCTCGGCCAAGAGAAGCTGAGAACAATGGCCACGCTAACAAGCCTCATGACCCGCTTTTGCGCGGGGGAAGATAGCTGGCTAGCAAGATGCAGCACCAGCAACCCGAGTACATCCGAGATCAGGGATGGAAACGGAAAGTCACGACGCAGAAAGGATCAGCGCCGGAATAAAGAAAAAAGCCCAAAGAACACGGCGGTCAACGCCGGATTCAAAAGCTCGCGGCTGAACAACAAAACACTGCCTCTTAGGGACAACAATGATGAGCTATCAAACTTAAACAAAATTTTGGATCGGATATGTCAAATCCACAGTACTTCCGGAAGGCCTGCAAACCACACCCACCGAGATTGTTGGGTTTTCAAACAGTCCGGCCGACTCAATGCCGAACACAAGGGGCTCGATGCGCCAAGCAAAGATGATGACGAACCCCACCAGCAGAGCACCGGAAAACAAAAGACTTTCCCACAAGAAGTCAAAACAGTAAACTCACTTCATGTGATAGTGTGGAACAACAGCGCGGCACCCGCCAAAGCACGTGTCGCACGGTCCACCCCAGCGGAACACCAAGATTGGATGTTAAAACCAATTACTTTCGACCACCTGGACTATTCCAGAAGCATTCGAAACGCAGGATGGACTGCTCTGATATTGGATCCTATAATCGACGGACTACAATTTACACAAGTCCTGATGGACGGCGGCAGCGATTTAAACCTGCTATATCTGAACACAATCCGCGAGTTGGGGATAGACCTTACTAAAATTCGACATAGCTGCACTTCCTTTAAAGGAGTGACGCCAGGCCCTTACGCCAAGTGCACATGCTCCTTATTACTAGAAGTTGTGTTCGGGTCACCTGACAACTTCCGGCACGAAAAGCTAATCTTTCATGTCGCCCCATTCAAAAGTAGCTATCAAGCACTATAGGGACGTGAAGCTTTTGTCCGCTTTAACGCAATACCACATTACGCGTCTCTTACACTTAAAATGCCCGGTCCATGCGGCATCATTTTATTAAAAGGTCGTTCAAAGACCCCGGACACGGCTAGACGAGTCCGGCATAAATAAGCTAGGGGCTCCCTAGCCGCACACCCCTCCACAAGGGGCTGTGCATACAAGCAATAATGAGCTAATATAGGCTCAGCTTTATTCATTCATTAATATTTCAATTTTTTATGCACTTTTCGCACGATTTCCTTTCAAACTAAGTTCATCTCTTTTTACAGATGAACAACATGCACACCCGTCCAGATAACGGCTGCGCGGAGACACAGCGCAGACGTGCGAGGGACCCGTTGCAAGGATTCTTTTCAAATTAAGACCTCTGCGTAAACCTTTTTTACTGTCTCTTGTTGCTATAATCCCTGGTTTCTCATTATAACCAGAGAGGAGATGATGTTTTGGCATCGGCGCGTCGAGGACCTTGCCGTGCACTGACACTAGGGGCTTAGGGCATTGTTACGCCTGTTATTATAAAGACCGAACACCTTAGGGAGTGTTCGGCGTCTCAAGTTAGGCCTTATATGCATCAGCACGAATCATGTCTTTGGTCAAATGTTGGGTTTGCCCGGCTCCACGTGTTTTGCCGCCTTTACGTTACGTATCATCGGCTAACGCGGCACCGGGAGAACTCTGCGATTGTGCCCCGGTTAAATTTGGCGAGCACCTCGATGAAAGCCGCCGATCGTCATGATACAGCAGAGACTGGTCAACCACTCGACCGACCATCGGAATGTTTAGAATTCCTCCGCTATGACGAAGGACCGTTTCGGTCAGCACATACTGCGCCCAATTCGGAGAGCGCGGTGCCCCCAGGGGCTATATAGTAGCCCCACCCTCGAACTCCCATGGCTAAGTGAAAGTGATAAAGCATTATAGTCCGGTTGCCTCGTTTGCTATGCTACCACCTCCTTCACAGGACCGAGACGTCGGATTAAGTGTGAAAATGCGCCATTTTTGCGAACACCCCCACACCTTGTGCGTGGAGGCTGAAGCCGACGACTGCCATCTTTCAGGTTATACACACGTATACATAAACGACCACACAGGAGATATTTCAATATTTGAACGCACAAGTACAAAAAGCGCCTACATCATAAACATCGTTTTACAAAATAAAACGTTCATTTGAACGTGACATTTTTTGAGCACTGCGACTCTATTACATGAGCACCACGTAGAACTTCCCCAAAATAGTGCTCGGCGGGTAACTGGCTCTCGTCCGAACCCGGGGTCGCAATAGCGGTGGCATCCATCTCTGTCCAATGTGTCTTCACACGGGCGAGTGCCATCCGTGCACCCTCTATGCAGGCCGACCGCTTCATCGCCTTGATATGCGGCACCGCCACAAGAAATTGCTGCAATAAGCCAAAATAGCTCTTCGGCTTGGTCCTATCCGACCAGACATGAGTCACGATATCCGTCATGGCAAGCCCGGACAACCTATTCAGCTCAGCCCACTCGGCCAACCGGTCGATCAGCGGAAGTGAACGCTCCGGACTATGGAATTGAGACCAAAACAGCTCTTCCGTCTTGTGATCCTTCTGGCTTCGGAAGTGCACAACGGCATCCGCCGCACTCGCTGCTAAGTCCATATAAGGATCCTCCGGACCCCACAAGTGGCCAAGCTGAGCATACTTGGGATCCGTAAACTTTTGGCGAAGCAGAAAAGTCTTGCCAGCCATAATATCTCTGGCCTGCGCAGCTCCTCCTTTATAGCCCGCATTGCAGAACGGGCATCCTTGGCTTCGGCGGTGGCCTTTCCTAGGTCTTCTCGCTACGCTAGGCGCTCCTTTTCAAGAACCTCCTTGCGGTCGGTAGCATCTTTTAACTTCACGGCCATTTCGGCCATCTCCTCCCTGCTTCGGCAGTGTGCAGCCCTTTCGGCTTTTAACTCCTTGACCGCCTTCGAGGCAGCCGCATCGCTCCTTCTGGCTTGCTCCTTGGCTTGAGCAAGTTCTGCCCGAAGGCTCTCCACAGCAGTGGCACCATCTACGTCAAGCACACATATTGTAAGAGGTGGGCTTCGGCTCCCTTACTAGGTGACCACGGAGAAAAAACTTACCTTGCGACTCGTCAAGTCGCTTGTTGACTAGCGCGATGTCCGCATCCGCAACGTCGAGTTGCCGCTTTAGTTCAGCAACTCTATCAGTCCGGCTGGCCCCCGGACTATCCGCCACCTGCATAGGAAAGACGAAAGTTAACACCTGTGATTTTTGATCCTCGGCACGCTGTCGCTTTCGACAACCTACCGAGTCTCAGGGGCTACAATCTATACAGGGCGCACTTTATGTGCAAAACTGTCAAAAGGGTGTGTCATTTTTATGTACCTCAAACCCCGCCAGCAAACTCCTGACGGCATTATGCAATCCGCTTTCGGCGGACGAAATCCTTCCAATCACCATACTCAAGCAGATCCTTCAGCTCCCCCGGCCGGACACTAGTCGGCGCCGAACTCTTCAGCTCTGCTAGGCTCGGGGATACCCTCCGTGATGACACTTCAGGCTCGTCCGCCCTATCCGACGGCGCAGCGGACGGAGGCGTCTCGCTCTCCACCATCTCCGGACGAAGGTCCCGCGAAGACGAGCTCATCTGAGAAGGTCAGAGATCCGAACTACAAGGTAAAAACTTCAGTTATCTTCAAAATCACAAATAGGGATTTCCCTTATTACCAAACTCCCTTTTTTCTACTTACGGCTCGTTGGAGGGCTGATTCTTTAGGGGAGACTGTGCGGCCGGGGCCTCCCCGGACGCAGGACCCTCCGGTGAAGATTTCTTCCCCCGCTTAGGGGCTTTGGCCTCCGGGTCTTTGGAGGCGGTCCTCTTCTCCCCTTGGAGGGAGGGAGTCTCGATCCCCCCTTTTTCAAGAGCCTCCTTGGGCGAGGCGGTAGCTCCTCTATTTTCCCCTTCGCCTTCTTCTGAAGGCGCAACCTCCAGCATCCTGACCAGCACGGGATCCGGCGCGTTCTCTGGGAGGGGAGCCGGACACCGTATCAGCTTTGCTTGCGCTATCCACTCCTGTTAAAGAACAATGGGTTAGAAGGCGAATTGTAGAAAGGCAAACAAACGGTAGGTCCGAACACAGAGCTACTTACTTGAGTATCCGGGCGATTGCAGCTTAGGCCGATGTCCTCGGTCAATTCCGGACACACCTCCCATGATCCGAAGAACAATTTGTACATCTCCACGGGTGTCGTACCTATGAAGTGTTGGAGAATCCGTGGTCCCTCCGGATTAAACTCCCATAGCTGGAGAGGGCGGCGTTTGCAGGGCAGGAGACGCCTAATCAGCATGACCTACATCACCACGACCAGATCGATCTCCCTCGCTTGGAGGTCTCGAATCCGGCCCTGCAATAGGGGCACGTCCCTTGACGGCCCCCACTTGAGCCCTTGGTTGACCCACGACATCAATCGTCGTGGAGGTCCCGAGCGGAATACGGGCGGCGGCTTCTGCCTGCTGCCCCTGGGAGCGGTAATATAGAACCACTCCTGTTGCCACAAGCTGAGCTCCTCTTGGAAGGAGCCCTCGGGCCACGGGGCATCGGCCCTCCTTCTTACGGCCGCCCCACCGCACTCTGCTTGACGCCCCTCGATCATCTTCGACTCCACATTAAAGGTCTTCAGCCATAGGCCGAAGTGAGGGGTGATGCAAGGAAGGCTTCGCAGACGACAATGAATGAAGAAATATGGAGGATGGACTCTGGAGCCAGGTCGTGGGATTCCAACCCATAGTAAAACATGAGCCCTCTCACAAAAGGATCCATCGGGAAGCCTAAACCCCGACGGAGGTGTAACGCCCCGGATTCAATGCGCCAGGTGTCTGCCAGTTATTCGATGTCATTGCCATGTCATTTGCTTGTGTGTTGCACTTTGCCATGTCATCATCTGCATTTCATATCATGTCATCATGTGCATCTCTTTTCGCATGAGTGTTCGTCTCCTGCATCTGAGCATTTTCCCCGTTGTCCGTTTTGCAATCCGGCACTCCTATGTCCTCCGGCGTCCCCCTTTTGTCTCTTTTGTGTGCGGGTATTAAACTTTCTCGGAATGGCCCGAGGTTTGCCAAGCGGCCTTGGTACATCACCGGTAGACCGCCTGTCAAGTTTCGTGCCATTTGGAGGTCGTTTGGTACTCCAACGGTTAACCGGGTAACCGTAAAAGGCCTCTTTGTGTTGCAGCCCAACACCCCTTCCAAAGTGGCCCAAAACCCACCCAACTCTCCTCCATGCTCTCGGTCATTCGATCACGATCGAGTGGGCGAAAACCGCACCTCTTTTGGACTCTCCTAGCTTCCTCTACCTATATAAACACCCCCTCCCCCAAATTTTCCGATCAATTTCACCCCTAACCCAAGATCAAATCGCCCCCGCCGCCACCGGACACGTCCGGCCTCGCCGGACGAAATCTCCGCCGCCGCCCGCAGCCACTCATGCGTCGCCACGTGGCACCCGCGCCCTCACCGCCGCCGCCCGTGTAGAAACCCATCCGGGGCCAGCAGGCCCGCTCCGCGCCGCCGCCGCCGCCGCCGCCCGCCTAGCCAGCGCCTGCTTGCCGCCGCCGCGCCATCGCCGGTGCCGCCGCCGTCCGCGTTCGCCCGGCTCTCCATGGCGCCCACGCCCGCCGCCCAGCGAGCTCTGCTGCCGCCTCTGCTGCGGCCTCGCCCGGCTATCAGCCTCGCCCGACCTCGCCCGTCGCCGCCAGAGCTCGCCGCCCGCTCGCTTTCGCCGGAGCCGCGCCGCCGCCTCCTCTCTCCATGGAATGGCGCCCTCGCGGATCCGACCTCCCCCGCATCCCCGACGTCTTCCCCGACCTCCTCCACAGCCGCAGCTCGCCGGAGAAGCCCCCCCATCGCTGGAGTTGACCTCGGTTCACGCGCCACCGACGAACCCTAGATCTGTTTCGGAGGGGTATATTTCTCTAAGTCCCTGATATTTTGCATAATCATGACATGTTCATCGCATCGTATCTTTGCATCCGTAGCTCCGTTTTGTGCGTGTAATATGTCAAATTGTTCGCCTCGACGAGTACTTCATTTCATTCCATTGCATCATTTTCATTTGAGTTCATCTTGATGCTCGAAAAGTGTTGGAAGAGTGCATTTTGATGTTAATCTGCTGAAACTGTTATAACTTACTCATTTGTCATTTTTGCCATGTTTGATGTGTGCATCCTATGAGGTTGATGTCTACATGTGTTTTGATCTATGATATGCCATATTTCCAGTAGTGGTATCCATGTATTTTTGTGAGTAGTGTGCTGAGTGCATCAAGCTTGTTAAGGAGGGTACTTGCTGTTGCTGTTTTGCTAGGCAGATTCTGTTATATTTTGTTGCTATGTTAACCTGCTGCTACAAGTCATTTCGTGCATTATTCTGGAGATATTTACTAAGGATGTTTTGTTATACATGTTATGCTCTATTCATTCATGCCCCTGGTTGCATTTATAGACTACTGTAGCATGTTGTAATCTTGCTCCAAAGTTGCTAAATGATGTTCCTGTCAGCCTGTTAACATTAAGTTCAATGTTTCCATGATTGTTTGCTAGTGATCCATGCACCCTATGAACTTGTTCTTGCCATGCTTAACTTCATAAACATGTATTCTTACTGTTGTTTGCCTTGCCATGCCATGTATTGCTCTGTGGTGAGTGGTTCAAGCTCACCAACATGCCTACTTATTGTTGTTCCTGCCATGTATGAATCTGTAATATAACTTGCCATGTTTACATGGGTGCCATCATATTTTCTGTGCCTTTTTGGCTCATGGTCAGTAAGGGACTTTTGATCTATGCAATTAGTAGATTCATGCCATGCCTTTGTTTGCCATGTTAAGTTCCTGTAACATGTTGTTTGATAGCTCTAAACATTGCAACTTGATGTTATATCTGCAAAGTCTGAAACTGTTATTATTTGCAATCTTTCCATGTGTGTTTGAGCATGTTCTAGTTGTTTGTGGAGATAGCTCCGTGTTCATGTTTTGTTATGCTTTACCAGTACTTCATGCTCATGCCTTTTGTTCTTATGTTGGGGTGCTGTAGCTTGTTGTTTTGATGCTTGCAATATGCCTAGTTGCTGTTTTGGACAGATTGTTGCTATGACTTGTAATAGAGTGTATGCGTTGCACCGTTGCTCCGTTTTGAGTGTGCTCTATATGAAACTTGCTTGATTTTGCATGTAGTTTAATATTATCATGTTGGATCCATGTTTTGAGGTGTTTGCTTGATGTTTGTATGCATTTTGCATCAATGCCATGTTTAACTTGTTTTGCTCATATCTTCTAGGCCGTAGCTCCGAATCTAATGAACTTTATATGTAACTTGACTAGAATTTCCTGTAGATCCTCGTGGTGCATCTTAACTTGCTGTTTAACAACTTGAACATAAGGTTTGTTCAGATCTGGACCAATTTCGAAATATGCATATGAGGACTTACCGGAATTGTTATATGTTGTTCCCGGCCTCATTTAAACTTGCCTTGATGTGTTGTTCTTGTTTGCATCATCTCTTGCCATGAGTAGCTTCATGTAGCTTGGTCATACATCATGCTTGTTGTGATCATGCCTTGTTCATGTGTGGTGTGTTTACCATGTTGTGTGCTTCTTCTCGATAGTTTCCGTTTCGTTGCAATCGTGAGGATTCGTTCGTCTACGTGTGGTTCGTCTTCGTGGCTTCATCTTCTTCAATGACTCGTTCTTCTTCCTTGCGGGATTTCAGGCAAGATGACCGCTACCCTGGATCTCACTATTATCATTGCTATGCTAGTTGCTTCGTTCTATCGATATGCTGCGTTACCTATCACTTGTTCTTCAAGCCTCCCCAAATTGCCATGAACCTCTAACCTTTGACACCATTCCTAGCAAACCGTTGCTTGGCTATGTTACCGCTTTGCTCAGCCCCTCTTACAGCATTGCTAGTTGGAGGTGAAGTTGAAGATTGCTCCATGGTGGACAGGGTTATGTTGGGATATCACAATATCTCTTATATTATTAATGCATCTATATATTTGGTAAAGGGTGGAAGGCTCGGCCTTATGCCTGGTGTTTTGTTCCACTCTTGCCGCCCTAGTTTCCGTCATACCGGTCTTATGTTCCCGGATTTTGCGTTCCTAACGCGGTCAGGTGATTTATGGGACCCCCCTGACAGTTCGCTTTGAATAAAACTTGTCCAGCAAGGCCCAACCTTGGTTTTACCATTTGCCTCACCACCACCTATACCCTTCCCTTGGGTCGGCCAACCCGAGGGTCATCTTTGTTTTAGCCCCCTCGGGCCAGTGCTTGTCTAAGTGTTGGTCCGAACCGAGCCGCTTGCTGGGCCACCTCGGGGAAACTCGAAGTCTAGTTTTACTCGTAGCCTGTCTCATCCGGTGTTGCCCTGAGAACGAGATATGTGCAGCTCCTATCGAGATTGTTGGCGCATCGGGCGGCTTTGCTGGTCTTGTTTTACCATTGTCGAAATGTCTTGTAAACCGGGATTCCGAGACTGATCGAGTCTTCCTGGGAGAAGGAATATCCTTTGTTGATCGTGAGAGCTTATCATGGGCTAAGTTGGGACACCCCTGCAGGGTTTAAACTTTCGAGAGCCGTGCCCGCAGTTATGTGGCAGATGGGAATTTGTTAATGTCCGGTTATAGATAACTTGACACCAGATCCGAACTAAAACGCATCAACCGTGTGTGTAGCCGTGATGGTCTCTTTTCGATGGAGTCCGGGAAGTGAACATGGTTTTGGGTTATGCTTGTCGTAAGTAGGAGTTCAGGATCACCTCTTGATCATTGCTAGCTTCACGACCATTCCTTTGTTTCTCTTCTCGCTCTCATTTGCGTAAGTTAGCCACCATATTATGCTTAGTCGCTGCTGCAACCTCACCACTTTACCCCTTCCTGTCCCATTAAGCTTTGCTAGTCTTGATACCCATGGTAATGGGATTGCTGAGTCCTCGTGGCTCACGATTACTACAACAACATTCTGCAGTGCAGGTTATCACGATGATCATGGCGAGAGCGATATTTGCTTGTTTGGATTTCTTCTTCTGCTTCTTCTTCGATCAGGGGATAGGTTCCAGGTCGGCAGCCTGGGCTAGCAGGGTGGATGTCGTTTGAGATTCTGTTTGTGTTTCATCCGTAGTCAGATGATGCTCTTATGTATGATGTGATGTTGTATTCATGTGGCATTGTATGCCTTTTGTATGTATCCCCATCTATTATGTAATGTTGATGTAATGATATCCACCTTGCAAAAGCGTTCCAATATGCGGGTCTATCCTTGGTGGGACCTTCGAGTTCCTTTTGGATAGGGTCGCATATTGTGCGTGACAAGTTGGTATCAGAGCCTCGACCGACCTTAGGAGCCACCCTTGATTGACCGTTGTTGAGTCTAGAAGAAAACTGTTTTTTGGAGTCTAGTTATATCGGAGAGTAGGAATTCTTTTTACTCCTCAGCCCCTTCGTCGTTCTGGCGAGGAATCTTGACGTAGGTATTTTGAATTACTCCTCTTCCCCTTCAAATTTTTCTTTAGGTTCACGCAGTTGGTTTTCCAATCGTTGTTCCCACCTCTTTTATCCGGTGCATCTCTCGTCAAGTCAACTCGAACCTCTTTGTCTTTCGCGAGATCAATCCTCAGTTCTTCCTCCGACGTCGTTGTTTTTCCCCATCCGTAGTTGTCTTTATTTTTCCCACCCGCCCTCCCTTCTTCTTCTCGAATCCGGAGGCCGTGATCGAGTATCCATCCTACTCATGCGACGTCTTTGTTTTCTTTCTACAATGTTTTCAACCGGTGCTTTCTTTTCAAGTTATTCGTCGGTTTCCCCTTCCAAGTTGCCTTTGTTTTCCCGCCCTCCCACCCTTCCTCTTCCGGGAGTCTGAGTCTCTTTCGACCATCAATTTTCATTCGTACGGAGTCTCCTCAGTCTTCCGTCAATCATTTCAACCGGTGGATTCTCGTCTCGTTTGTCATTCTTCATCTCTTTTCCGGTGGATTCAATTCAAGTTTTTCGGTGGTGATTATATTCTTTTCCTCAGCTCAAGTGTTTTCCCTGCTTGTTCGTCTCTCGCAAGTTTATCCTTCCGGAGTGTTCAAGACATCTCAGGAGATTCGTCTGTGTTCGAATTAATTCGAGGTTGTCACCTCATTCAAATATTTCAATTCTTCCGGTGCATCATTTACCTGTTCAACAATCCTTTGCAACGGTGTTTTTCTCTTCAGTGGGCCCTAACCCATAGGTCTTTTCCCAGGATCTTACATGACTCTTCTAATTCCCTCGGAGTTATTCTCAATTCTTTTCAAGTGTGACGTAAGAATGGTTTCCATCGGTCACATGCCTTCTCCAAGATCTCGTTCATATTCTTTTTATTTTGGCTCAACCCCTTTGCTTTTCATTCTCCCAGAGTATCTCAGTAATTTTGGTGTTGTTTCTCGTCATCATTTGAAGACCGAAGAAGAGCTTTTCCTCTAAATCTTGCCCGTCCTCTCAAAGATTCATGGTTCTAGCTTCATATCATCCTCTCAAATTGTGTCAAGTTGTCAGATATTCTTTCTTACCCATCCGGAGTATGTCAGGAGCTGATTTCTGTTTCTTTTCATCCGGAGGCCATCATTCCAGTTATCTTTCTCTATTTATCCCGGTGCTTCGTTCAAGTGTTCTTTTATCAGCTCAGGATCTCTTCGTTCTTTTGCATCTAAATTACCTCTATCATATTTGTTCTTCTAATTCTTCTCGGTGATTTATTCTCTTTCACCAGTCTTTTCCGAATTCTAACGGTGGTTCTTTAAGATTCTTTTCCTTCATTATCATATCAATCCATTCGTTCTTTCGAATCCTACCGGTGGTTCATGAAGACCTTCTCAAGTTTGCGATATGTCACTTCTCAATCCTTTTCTTCGGAGTTTGTTCTTCATGAATAAATTCTAGTTTCAAGTGTTTCATCTTTTCTTTTCCGGAGTTCAAATTTCCTCGGCCATCTCGTCGGAACCTCCATCTAAATCATCGCAAGGCTCATCTTATTCTTTCATCCTTCATTCTATCTCATTATCCTTTTGTTATCGGAGTTCTTCACGGTGGTTCTTCATGATTTAATTCTTTCTTCAAGAGTTCATCAAGATTCTTGTTGGTGGAGTTCAAGTATCTTTTCTTCTCGCGTCTCGAAGTGCAATTAAATCTCCGTATTCTTTTGAAGTGGAGTTTTGCATTTCTTCGTTCTTTTCAGCTATCCAATCATTTCCGTTTGTGGCCGGTTATCACCTTATGATCTTGAGATGTTACCTGTAAGACCACAACAAGCTTATTCTTTCGTTGTTGATTTTCTCAACAATTCTGTTCAATCTTTTCTTCTAAGGTTGCTTTCTATTTCATTCGTGGCACAAGATGTCATTTTCTTCTCCGTTCTTTTCTTTCAACTCTTTCTATCCTTTCCGGAGGTTTTGTGTCATGTCGTCATTAGGTATCATTCCATCCTCTCAAGCTCCTGTTCTATTCCCCCATGTTTCAGCCAGAGTGCTGCCTAAATCCTTTCAGTCTTATTCGTTTTTATCTCGTTCTAACCAGAGTGATTTCATAGTCTATCTGATTCCGTGAGTTTGCAATTCTCGTCATTCTCGTCGTTCCTCTCTTCTTCTCGAGGGTTCTCGATTCTTTGCTTCTTCTCTTGAGTTCTTGTTTCACCTCATCCCTTTTCCCTTCCGTCTCGGTCCTAAGATCCCGGGACGAGATCTCTTGTTAGTGGAGGAGTGTTGTAACGCCCCGGATTCGATGCGACAGGTGTCTGCCAGTTATTCGCCGTCATTGCTATGTCATTTGCTTGCGTGTTGCACTTTGCCATGTCATCATCTGCATTTCATATCATGTCATCATGTGCATCTCTTTTCGCATACGTGTTTGTCCCCTGCATCCGAGCATTTTCCCCGTTGTCCGTTTTGCAATCCGGCACTCCTATGTCCTCCGGCGTCCCCCTTTTGTCTCTTTTGTGTGCGGGTATTAAACTTTCTCGGAATGGCCCGAGGTTTGCCAAGCGGCCTTGGTACATCACCGGTAGACCGCCTGTCAAGTTTCGTGCCATTTGGAGGTCGTTTGGTACTCCAACGGTTAACCGGGTAACCGTAAAAGGCCTCTTTGTGTTGCAGCCCAACACCCCTTCCAAAGTGGCCCAAAACCCACCCAACTCTCCTCCATGCTCTCGGTCGTTCGATCATGATCGTGTGGGCGAAAACCGCACCTCTTTTGGACTCTCCTAGCTCCCTCTACCTATATAAACACCTCCTCTCCCGAATTTTCGGATCAATTTCACCCCTAACCCTAGATCAAATCGCCCCCGCCGCCACCGGACACGTCCGGTCTCGCCGGACGAAATCTCCGCCGCCGCCTGCAGCCACTCACGCGTCGCCATGTGGCACCCTTGAAGGGCCCAGCCATGAACCCGCTCCGTGCCCCTCGCCGCCCGGCCGCGCCATCCGCCCGTCTGCCTGGCGCGCGCCCGCCGCCGCCATCGCCGCGCAGCCGCCGTCTGCGTTCGCGGATCTCCGCGGCGCCCGCACCCGCCACCGCGGAGCTCACTGCAGCGGCCTCGCCCGGCGACAGCGGCCTCACCCGACCTCGCCCGTCGCCGCCGTAGCTCCGCCGCCGCTCTGCTCGCCGGCGCCCCCGCCGCGCCGCCTCCTCTCTCTGGCGGGAACCGGCGCCCCTTGCAGGATCCGACCTCGCCCGCATCCCCGACGTCTTCCCCGACCTCCTCCGCAGCCGCAGCTCGCCGGAGAAGCCCCCCCATCGCCGGAGTTGACCTCGGTTCGCGCGCCACCGACGAACCCTAGATCTGTTTCGGAGGGGTATATTTCTCTAAGTCCCTGATATTTTGCATAACCATGACATGTTCATCGCATCGTATCTCTGCATCCGTAGCTCCGTTTCGTGCGTGTAATATGTCAAATTGTTCGCCTCGACGAGTACTTGATTTCATTCCAGTGCATCATTTTCATTTGAGTTCATCTTGATGCCCGAAATGCTGTTGGAAGAGTGCAGGTTGATGTTAATCTGCTGAAACTGTTATAACTTACTCATTTGTCATTTTTGCCATGTTTGATGTGTGCATCCTATGAGGTTGATGTCTACCTGTGTTTTGATCTATGATATGCCATATTTCCAGTAGTGATATCCATGTATTTTTGTGAGTTGTGTGCTGAGTGCATCAAGCTTGTTAAGGAGGGTACTTGATGTTGCTGTTTTGCTAGGCAGATTCTGTTATATTTTGTTGCTATGTTAACCTGTTGCTACAAGTCAGTTCGTGCATTATTCTGGAGATATTTACTAAGGATGTTTTGTTATACATGTTATGCTCTATCCATTCAAGCCCCTGGTTGCATTTATAGACTACTGTAGCATGTTGTAATCTTGCTCCAAAGTTGCTAAATGATGTTGCTATCAGCCTGTTAACATTAAGTTCAATGTTTCCATGATTGTTTGCTAGTGATCCATGCACCCTATGAACTTGTTCTTGCCATGCTTAACTTTATAAACATGTCTTCTTACTGTTAGTTGCCTTGCCATGCCATGTATTGCTCTGTGGTGAGTGATTCAAGCTCACCAACATGCCTACTTATTGTTGTTCCTGCCATGTATGAATCTGTAATATAACTTGCCATGTTTACATGGGTGCCATCATATTTTCTGTGCCTTTTTGGCTCATGGTCAGTAAGGGACTTTTGATCTATGCAATTAGTAGATTCATGCCATGCCTTTGTTTTCCATGTTAAGTTCCTGTAACATGTTGTTTGATAGCTCTAAACATTGCAACCTGATGTTATTTCTGCAAAGTCTGAAACTGTTATTATTTGCAATCTTTCCATGTGTGTTTGAGCATGTTCTATTTGTTTCTGGAGATAGCTCGGTGTTCATGTTTTGTTATGCTTTATCAGTACTTCATGCTCATGCCTTTTATTCTTACGTTGGGGTGCTGTAGCTTGTTGTTTTGGTGCTTGCAATATGCCTAGTTGCTGTTTTGGACAGATTGTTGCTATGACTTGTAATAGTGTATGTGTTGCACCGTTGCTCCGTTTTGAGTGTGATCTATATGAAACTTGCTTGATTTTGCAATTAGTTTCATATTATCATGTTGCATCCATATTTTGAGGTGTTTGCTTGATGTTTGTATGCATTTTGCATCAATGCCATGTTTAACTTGTTTTGCTCATATCTTCTAGGCCATAGCTCCGAATCTAATGAACTTTATATGTAACTTGACTAGAATTTCGTGTAGATCCTCGTGGTGTATCTTAACTTGCTGTTTAACAAATTGAACATAAGGTTTGTTCAGATCTGGACCAATTTCGAAATATGCATATGAGGACTTACCGGAATTGTTATATGTTGTTCCCGGCCTCATTTAAACTTGCCTTGATGTGTTGTTCTTGTTTGCATCATCTCTTGCCATGAGTAGCTTCATGTAGCTTGGTCATACATCATTCTTGTTGTGCATCATGCCTTGTTCATGTGTGGTGTGTTTACCATGTTGTGTGCTTCTTCTCGATAGTTCCCGTTTCGTTGCGATCGTGAGGATTCGTTCGTCTACGTGTGGTTCGTCTTCATGGCTTCATCTTCTTCATGGACTCGTTCTTCTTCCTTGCGGGATTTCAGGCAAGATGACCGCTACCCTGGATCTCACTACTATCATTGCTATGCTAGTTGCTTCGTTTTATCGCTATGCTGCGTTACCTATCACTTGTTCTTCAAGCCTCCCCAAATTGCCATGAACCTCTAACCTTTGACACCATTCCTAGCAAACCGTTGCTTGGCTATGTTACCGCTTTGCTCAGCCCCTCTTATAGCGTTGCTAGTTGCAGGTGAAGTTGAAGGTTGCTCCATGGTGGACAGGGTTATGTTGGGATATCACAATATCTCTTATATTATTAATGCATCTATATATTTGGTAAAGGGTGGAAGGCTCGGCCTTATGCCTGGTGTTTTGTTCCACTCTTGCCGCCCTAGTTTCCGTCATACCGGTGTTATGTTCCCTAATTTTGCGTTCCTAACGCGGTCGGGTGATTTATGGGACCCCCCTGACAGTTCGCTTTGAATAAAACTTGTCCAGCAAGGCCCAACCTTGGTTTTACCATTTGCCTCACCACCACCTATACCCTTCCCTTGGGTCGGCCAACCCGAGGGTCATCTTTATTTTAGCCCCCGGGCGATGCTTGTCTAAGTGTTGGTCCGAACTGAGCCGCCTGCGGGGCCACCTCGGGGAAACTCGAAGTCTGGTTTTACTCGTAGCCTGTCTCATCCGGTGTTGCCCTCAGAACGAGATATGTGTAGCTCCTATCGGGATTGTCGGCGCATCGGGCGGCTTTGCTGGTCTTGTTTTACCATTGTCGAAATGTCTTGTAAATTGGGATTCCGAGACTGATCGAGTCTTCCTGGGAGAAGGAATATCCTTCGTTGATCGCGAGAGCTTATCATGGGCTAAGTTGGGACACCCCTGCAGGGTTTAAACTTTCGAGAGCCGTGCCCGCGGTTATGTGGCAGATGGGAATTTGTTAATGTCCAGTTGTAGATAACTTGACACCAGATCCGAACTAAAACGCATCAACCGTGTGTGTAGCCGTGATGGTCTCTTTTCGGCGGAGTCCGGGAAGTGAACACAGTTTTGGGTTATGCTTGTCGTAAGTAGGAGTTCAGGATCACCTCTTGATCATTGCTAGCTTCACAACCATTCCTTTGTTTCTCTTCTCGCTCTCATTTGCGTAAGTTAGCCACCATATTATGCTTAGTCGCTGCTGCAACCTCACCACTTTACCCCTTCCTTTCCCATTAAGCTTTGCTAGTCTTGATACCCATGGTAATGGGATTGCTGAGTCCTCGTGGCTCACAGATTACTACAACAACAGTTGCAGGTGCAGGTTATGCGATGATCATGATGCAAGAGTGATATTTGCTTGTTGATAGGTTCTAGGTCGGCAGCTTGGGCTAGCAGGGTAGATGTCGTTTGAGCTTCTGTTTGTGTTTCATCCGTAGTCGGATGATGCTCTTATGTATGATGTGATGTTGTATTCATGTGGCATTGTATGCCTTTTGTATGCATCCCCATCTATTATGTAATGTTGATGTAATGATATCCACCTTGCAAAAGCGTTCCAATATGCGGGTCTATCCTTGGTGGGACCTTCGAGTTCCTTTTGGATAGGGTCGCATATTGGGCGTGACAGGAGGTGGGATATAAAAACGACGTACTCGCCGGGCTCGGGGGTGGGGATGGCCTGCCCTTCGGCGGGCAACCTGTGCGAAATCTCATAAGACAGGTACTTGGCCTCTCGCAGCTTTAGCACGTCCTCCTCCTTGACAGAGGAGGGCATCCACCGGCCCTGAAGGTCGGAGCCGGACATTGTTGAAGGTCCGAAGCACTTGAATCTGGGGCTCTGGGTGTTGGAACTTGGGGCAAGGAGAAGATTCGATGGAGGATTGAAGAAAAGAAACGAGCCTTGGTCCCATTATAAAGAGGGAGAGTACCAAGAGCCGTCTCGTGACCTTTCAGGACTCGCCGATAGAGGGGGGCGTGGCGGCGGCATGCGATTGGGTTACGCGTCTGTATTAATGGGAATCCCGGAATAAGGGGAACACGATCTCTGCTTCGACAACACGTGCCAAGGAAATCGCTTCGCTAAACACGCTGAGGTGGTATAATAAAAAACGATTCCAGTAAAGGCTTGGTAGTGGCGTGACGTCATGCCACAAAATACGTCAGCAGATTGAACTTGTGTACATATTATTCTCTCTACGGTGGAATGTGGAAATTATTTTGCAGAGCCGGACACTATCCTGGTGTTCGCAATCTTCTATGAATTATTCGGAGGAGGAACCCGCCTTGCAATGTCGAGCATTATGCGCGCCGGACTCATCGTCATTGAAGCCTGGTTCAGGGGCTATTGAGGGAGTCCTGGACTAGGGGGTGTCCGGACAGCCGGACTATCATCGTCAGCCGGACTCCAAGACTATGAAGATACAAGATTGAAGACTTCGTCCCGTGTTCGGATGGGACTTTCCTTGGCGTGGAAGTTAAGCTTGGCAATACGGATATGTAGATCTCCTACCATTGTAACCGACTCTGTGTAACCCTAGCCCTCCCCGGTGTCTATATAAACCGGAGGGTTTTAGTCCGTAGGACACAACAACCATTACAACAATCATACCATAGGCTAGCTTCTAGGGTTTAGCCTCCTTGATCTCGTGGTAGATCCACTCTTGTACTACCCATATCATCAATATCAATCAAGCGGGGTAGGGTTTTACCTCCATCGAGAGGGCCCAACCTGGGTAAAACATCGTGTCCCTTGTCTCCTGTTACCATCCGCCTAGACGCACAGTTGGAACCCCTACCGAGATCCGCGGTTTGACACCGACAACGGGAAGCCAGCCCTCGAGAGAGTGGCGAGCGAGGAGGATGAAAACTACATGCCTCCCTCCGGATCGAGGCAAGCCTCAACGACGGCGAATTCGTCGTGCGGAGGATCCCGTTGAACAAGAGCGTTTTAAGCGCAGGCTTATCGCCACGACAAATAGCTTGAAGAAAAAGCAGCAACAACTTCAAGCTGATCAAGACCTGGCGGCGGCGGATGGACCGAGGTCCTCGCGTCGAAGAGTATGAACTCGAACGCCCCTCCAAGAGCTACCCAAAACGCAAGTTGCTCCCCCAACTACAGGAGGAAGCATACAAACCTTCATCACCAGCGCACAATACGGCAGACCGACCACCCCGTGGTCGCGACAGAGAGGCATCTAGACCCTCCAGCAAAACCGTACCCCGGCATCGCTCGAAAAGTACGAAGACATGAGGGAATGCGCCAGACTTGCGGGATATATTGGAGGACAAAGCAAGACAATCCAGATCTATCTACGGATCACGTGGGCGCCCCACGACCCACGACGACTACCGTCGTGCCGGATATAGCAACTCCGGCCGGGCTGAACACAGCAGACAACGCTCTCTTGAGCTACGTCGTGATATTGCTCAATATGGAGGCGCCGCACACCCACTATGCTTCACTGACGAAGTAATGGATCATCAAATCCCTGAAGGGTTTAAACCCATGAACATTGAATCCTACGATGGCACAACAGACCCCGCGGTTTGGATCGAAGATTATCTCCTTCATACACATATGGCCCGTGGCGACGATCTCCACGCCATCAAGTATCTCCCACTCAAGCTTAAAGGACCAGCTCGGCATTGGCTTAACAGCTTGCCCGCAGAGTCAATTGGGTGTTGGGAGGACCTAGAAACCGCATTCCTCGACAACTTCCAGGGCACATATGTGCGACCACCACACGCCGATGACCTAAGCCACATAATTCAGCAGCCAGACAAATCGGCCAGACAGTTCTGGACACGGTTCTTAACAAAGAAAAATCAAATCGTTGACTGTCCGGATGCAGAGGCCCTCGCAGCCTTCAAACATAACATCCGCGACGAATGGCTGGCCCGGCACCTAGGACAGGAAAAGCCGAATCCATGGCAGCCCTCACATCACTCATGACCCGCTTACATGCGGGAGAGGACAGCTAGCTAGCTCGCAACAACAACCTCGGCAAAATGTTGGCAGTCCGGATACTAAGGACCACAATGGCGGTCGCGTCGAAACAAAACAAGCGCCGCATCAGTGGCGATAACAATGAGGATCTGACGATCAGCGCCGGATTCGAGGCTCTAAACCGGTCGGCGGAAGAAGCATTCAAAAGAACTACCCGGTCCGTCCAATTTGGACCGAATACTCGACCGCTCTTGCCAGATACATGGCACCCCCGAAAAGCCAGCTAATCATACCAACAGAGATTGTTGGGTATTCAAGCAGGCAGGCAAATTCATTGCCGAAAACAATGACAAGGGGCTACACAGTGATGACGAGGAAGAGACCCGACCGCCGAATAGTAGAGGACAGAAGGGTTTCCCCCCACAAGTGCGGACGGTAAACATGATATACGCAACCCATATACCCAAGAGGGAGCGGAAGCATGCACTTAGGGATGTATACGCGATGGAGCCAGTCGCGCCGAAGTTCAATCCATGGTCCTCTTGCCCGAGCACTTTCGATCGAAGGGACCACCCTACCAGTATCCGTCATGGTGGGTTCGCCGCATTGGTCTTAGACCCAATCGTCGATGGATTTCACCTCACTAGAGTCCTGATGGACGGCGGCAGCAGCCTGAACCTGCTTTATCAAGATACAGTGCACAAGACGGGCATAGACCCCTCAAGGATTAAACCTACAAAGACGACCTTTAAAGGCGTCATACCAGGTGTTGAGGCCAATTGTATAGGCTCAGTCACACTGGAAGTGGTCTTCGGATCCCCGGATAATTTCCAAAGCGAGGAGTTAATCTTCGACATAGTCCCGTTCTGCAGTGGCTATCACGCCCTGCTCGGACGAACCGTGTTTGCAAAGTTTAACGCGGTGCCGCATTATGAATACCTTAAGCTCAAGATGCCAGGCCCTCGTGGAGTCATCACGGTCAACGGAAATACTGAACGCTCCCTCCGAAAAGAGGAACACACAGCGGCTCTCGCGGCAGAAGTACAGAGCAGCCTCCTAAGGCAATTTTTGAGTCCGGCCGTTAAACGACCGGACATGGCCAAACGCGCCCGGAGTAACATCAATCAAGACCACCTGGCACGTCCCGAGCGCGCGTAGGAATGCGGCCCCAACCCCAGCCCTTGCATGATCGCGAGACCAGCTCTTCGCACACATCGTTACGCTCTAGAGATACATGGGCATAGGGGGAGGGGCACGACCACGACAGGCCCAGAGTGCGGCTTAACCACACCAGGGGCTCCCAAGTGTGTCGCTTTTTTTTCCTTTTTATCCACAGGACTCCGTTCACCAGAGAACCTGTCCGGCAGTCGATCTGCCGAACTCACGATGCAACAGGCAGGAAGGGACAAAGGCTACGATGAACACTCAGGTGGTCTCCATTATGAGCATTAAATTTGTTAAATACACCAGTTCGCAGCCTACCCCTGGAGGGGGATATGTTTAATTAGTCCAAACCCTTGCTTACCACACTATTTGTATCGTTCTGCACTCATAGCAGAATTCCTTGAATAAACAATGCAGCACCTTTTGCCTATAATTGCATTACCTTTTTTTATATATGTCATTAATGACATCTTGCACCCGTACATTTTGGTACGGCTGAATACACCACGGGCTTATGTTCCCCGCATTATGGTGTGATAAGTCCGAACACTTTCACAAGTGCGGCACCCCGAACTTATAGCATTATATGCATCAGCTCCGAGTCATGTCTTGGGTCAATAGTTGGGTTTGCCCGGCTCCCATGTTTTGGTACCTTACGTTCCGTTCCGTCGGCTAAGGTAGCACTGGGAGAACCACTGCGATTGCGCCCGGTTGAGTTAGGCGGCGCCTCGATGGAAAAGCTAAAATTGACTGTCATGATAAGGCGAGAGACTGGTCGCTGTTCGAGAGGTCCTTTCGAGTCCTTAAAGACTTATGCCGCTTAGAGCGAGGAACCGGCTTTGTCCAACCCAGGCGTGGATAGCGCCCCGAACTCGGTCTTCCGAATACTAGTGGCTTCGCCGAAATTTAAAATTATAGAATTCTATGGCTAAGAGAGAGTGTTCAAGCATTATAGGTCCCGTTGCCTTGTTCGTTGTGTTGAGCGCCTCCCTAGATGGACCCAAAAATGGGAACAAGAGTGCTCAAGTTTATCCCGAACACCCCAGCACTCGTGGCATGGGGGCTGAAGCCGACGACTTGCCATCTCTCAGATTTTATAAACGGCCGCACAGAAGGTAATATTTTAAATCAATAAATGTTGCTTAGCGCATATGAACAAAGTTTTCAGCGCACATGATAACACATTGCGAGTTTACTCAATAATTACATCTTTGGGGCACTCATCCGCAATCTTGCGGGCACCCTTCAGGACACTCTTATAGTACATTTCGGGCGTGCGATACTCCTTGCTACGCCGTGGCGTGTCCGTGATAAGCCTCTCGACATCCAGCCTGCCCGGTGCACCTTTGCGCGGGCAAGGGCCCGACAGGCACCTTCAATGCAGGCGGAGCGCTTGTGACTTCCACCCGAGGCACGCATCCACCAGCCGCCGCTGAGGCGAATTAGCTCCAGGCATGGCCTCTCGAGGCCACAGCGGACTATGAGGCCCTTCATGGCCTGCTCGGCTACCTTGTGGAGCTCGACCAGCTGCTTGACTGGTCGCTAGGGGGCACTGCAGTGTCCGCCTCGGCGTCTTGAGACCGAAGACCTTCTCCGTTGAGCTCCCTCCTCGGCCCGATAGAATCTGGCGGCATTAGATCGCTGCAAGGCAGATCTGCAAGCATACAGAGCTCAATTTGGGTAAGTAACAGGTAATTTACATTCACATGCTTGCTTTGCATGAAAAATGCCTTACCCGCCGCTATTTTCTTCACCTCCTCAATCTCTTGGAGGGCCTTATGTTCCTCGGCCTTAGCGGCTTTGGCACTTTCAAGAGCCGAGGCAAGCTCGGACTCTCGAGTCTTCGAGTCGCGCTCCAAACTCTCATGCTTTTCCATGAGAGCCTGGAGCTCTTGCCGCACCTCCGCCACCCGCGCATCCTGCTTCTCGCGCTCCACTCGTTCCGCGGCCGCATTGCGTTCGGCCGCGGACACGGCCTCCTTCAGGGTCGCCACCTCATTTGTGGCCCCTGCAATACCCACGTTATCCTTGTTATTTCTATTGCAACCAAAATCCTTTTCTGTAAGGTACAAACTTAAAAGTGGTGTTACTCACCTTCTTTGTCCTCGAGCTGCGTCTTGGCAAGGCCGAGCTCTTGCTCGGACCACTCGAGGTCCTGCTTCAAAGCACCGACCTCCGCAGTTAGTGCGGCAGAGGTCAGCAGCACAGCCTACAAACCCATATTGACATAATTTTTAGCACTCCTGCGTATATCTTTTTTAGATACTCAATCCGGTTTTTCTTTCCGAACACCGAACCAAGCATTAGGGGCTACTGTCTATGCGGTATTACATTACATATTTTAAACTTCTTACCTCAAAGCCTGGTAGAAGGCTACTGCAGGCTTCGGTCAGCCCGCACTTGGCGAGCTGAACCTTCTGAATCACCGCACTCATGATAGTGCGGTGTTCTTCCTTGATGGAAGCGCCGTTAAGCGCCTCCAACAAGTTATCCGGCGCCTCCGGTTGGGCCGGAGGCTGCGGCGTCACGACCTTGCCCTTCTTCTGAAGGGCTGCTGCGGACTCGGAACCACTGCGGGTTCCGGCATGGAGTTCGGCTCAAAGTCCGGGAGGCTGCCTTGTGGCACCTCCGGAGCCTCCTCCTGATGGGTCCCCTCCTGGGATTCCACCTCGGCGTCATCAGCACGAGGGGTGGAGGCGGTCGGAATGGAATCCACGTCCGACGGAGCCAAGGACCCGCTCAATGAAGCGGGAAGATCATCATCGGCCGGACTACAGGTAGTGTGTGACATTAGAAGGACACTATGTGACACAAAGGAGATATTATAAACCATTCAGGAATCCGGATACTTACGATCTTTCCGGAGGCCTGGCCCTTGAGGGACACTCTTCGTCGCCAACGTTGGCGTTGGCGGAGCTGTCCGGGGGAAGAGTCCTTCCCCTCTTGGACCCTTCGGCCTCCCCCGTTGGGGAAGCCTTCCTCTTTCTCTCTCCCTCCTCCGGGAGAGAGTCCTCTTTCTCCTCCTCGTCTTCGGGGGAGGAGTCCGCCTCGGAGCCATCGGACGATGAGTCCGATATCACCTGGCACCGGAACTCCTTTGAGTTTCCGTAGCCTTCTTCTTGGCCTTCTTCTCCGGCACCACATAGAGTGCCGGGACTAGCAGCCCCGTTAAACGGGCGTCCGCTGGGTCTTCGGGAAGGGGAGCCAGACAGTCTTCCTGTCCGGACGTCCTCTGCCAGTCCTGTCAAAGGCATTGGGAGTTTTAGATCCCACATAGAGTTAAACTATGAAAGAAAATAACTGTCCCATAAAGGATAACAAAGCTTACCTCGCCGGCCGGGCACTTGGTGCTGAATCCGCGATCTTCAGTTGCGGACGCGGGGGCTTCTCCGCCCTTGAACAACACCCTCCAGGCAGCTTCGTACGTTGTGTCGAAGAGCCCACTGAGGGTCCGGTGCTGTGCCGGATCGAACTCCCACAAATTGAAGGCCCGCTGTTGGCAGGGGAGAATCCGGCGGACGAGCATGACCTGGATCACATTGACAAGCCTAAGCTTCTTGTTCACCAAGGTGCAGGAGCAGGACTGAGTCTGTCGGCTCCTCCGAACTGCCCCATAGCAAGCCCTTCTCTTTCCGGAGGTGAGCTGCATGGGGATACCAGATCTGAACTTCGGGGCGCTGCCCATTTAGGGTCACGCTGCTCGGTGATGTAGAACCACCCCGATTGCCATCCTTGATGGACTCCACGAAGGCCCCTTGAGCGGTGTGACGTTGGGCATTTTGCCCACCATGGCGCCTCCGCACTCCGCTTGGCGCCCTTCACCACCTTGACTTGACATTGAAGGTCTTGAGCCACAAGCGAAGTGAGGCGGATCAGAGGAAGGCCTCGCACAAGGCGATAAACGCCGAGATGTTGAGGATGAAGTTGGCACCGATCGTGGAAATCTAGGCCGTAGTAGTACATGAGCCCCGGACGGCGGGATGAAGTGGGCAGCCCAGTCCATGGAGGAAGTGGGGAAGAATACGACCCTCTCATGGGGCCTGGGGGTGGGGATGAGCTGCCCCTCGTCGGGCAGCCGGTGCGCGATGTCGCCGGAAAGGTATCCGGCACCATGCATCTTTTCGATGTGCTCCTCCGTAACGGAGGAGGCCAACCACTTGCCTCCTGCTCCAGACATGGCTGGAGAAGGTCGAGACGAGATGTGCGGGCTTGGGCGCTAGAGCTCGAGTGCGCGGAGATGGATAAGCAAAGGAGGAAGAAGGCGTAGGTAAAAAGGTGGATCCTTAGCCCCTTATATATAGGCGGACAAAGACTATGCGTCCCCGCCGACCTGGTAAAACTCGCTTATCTCCCAAGCGCCACCATCAATGGCGCGGTTGGGTTACCCACGTCCGTATTGATGGGAATTCCGGAATAAGGGGAACACGATCTCTGCTTCGACAAGACGTGCCAAGGAAACCGCTTCACCAAACGCGCTGAGGTGGTATAATAAAAAACGATTCAAGTAAAGGCTTGGTAGTGGCGTGACGTCATGCCACAAAATACGTCAGCAGATTGAACTTGTGTACATATTATTCTCTCTATGGTGGAATGTGGAATTTATTTTGCAGAGCTGGACACTATCCTGGTGTTCACAATCTTCTATGAATTATTCGGAGGAGGAACCCGCCTTGCAATGCCGAACAATTTGCGCGCCGGACTCATCGTCATTGAAGCCTGGTTCAGGGGCTACTAAGGAGTCCTGGACTAGGGGGTGTCATGACAGCCGGACTATCATCGTCAGCCGGACTCCAAGATTATGAAGATACAAGAGTGAAGACTTCGTCCCGTGTCCGGATGGGACTTTCCTTGGCGTGGAAGGCAAGCTTGGTGATACGGATATGTAGATCTCCTACCATTGTAACCGACTCTGTGTAACCCTAGCCCTCTGTCTATATAAACCGGAGATTTTTAGTCCGTAGGACACACAACCATTACAACAATCATACCATAGGCTAGCTTCTAGGGTTTAGCCTCCTTGATCTCGTGGTAGATCCACTCTTGTACTACCCATATCATCAATATCAATCAAGCAGGAGTAGGGTTTTACCTCCATCGAGAGGGCCCAAACCTGGGTAAAAACATCGTGTCCCTTGTCTCCTGTGACCATCCGCCTAGACGCACAGTTTGGGACCCCCTACCCGAGATCCGCCGGTTTTGACACCGACAATCACCCTTTAATGAGAATGGAAATATCTTAAGGATATAGTAGTAGCGAGATTTCTCATCATTAGTGAACAGGGTTGTCACATCCCTAGTACAGGTATGCACTAGGCTAGTCCTTCTTGTGTGCATCATGTTTAAGTTTCTCAGAAACTTGAAATGGGGATGACAAACCCTAGCACCAAATTAAATCAAATAGGGTCAACCAGAAATATTTTCAATGAACCCAGAATGCTTCTCAAAAAAGTTCATCATTTTTGAATTGGTCTAGAACCTCTTCCAAAAATGGTGCACATTTTTCTAGGTCACTCTGGATTTTTGAATTAATGCATTAAGTATTTGCATTTGGGCATTTAATTCATATATATGTTTTAATTGCCCAAATAATACTGATAATGTTTGAGGGCTGCTGAAAAATATTTCAACAGTGCCCACAACTGATCTCAGTATTTTTTAGGAAAGGTTTAGTATTTTTAGTAATTCAAAAACAATAGCAGAAATAGAAAAATAGAAACTAAACAGGAAAAAAATGAAGAGGCAGAAGACTTACGTGGCCTACCTGCTACAGTAGCTGGCCTGCTAGGCCCAGCCCACCCCGCCGCGCGTCGTCTTCCTCGCGCCTACTGGCGTTGCGCGTGGCGTGTGCACAGCCGAGCTGCGGCCACCTCCTGCTAGCCACGCAGCTGTTTCCCCTCGCCCTAGACGACGCCACGCCACCCCGCAGAACCCCCTCGACCCCTCCCTCGTCCTCACGCCTCATCTGCCTCTCTTCCCCGCTCTTCCCGCTCGCGTCCGAGAGTGCCGACGAGCACCACCGCGTCCACCGGGCTCCCCTCGTCCCTCTGCCTACTCCAACGGATCCGCCTAGACCACCTCTTCCTCCTTGCCAAGCAACGCAACCGCGGGACGCCCAAAAGGACGCCACGGTCTTTGTTTCCATCGCCGGCCGCCGGAGATCCCCCTCCATGCTCCGCTTGCTCCGGTGCCTCTCCGAGCTCGTCGAGGCCACCACCGCACCCGCTGTGATCTCTTGTGTCGTTTACCCCTCTCCCTGGCTCGTTTTCTTCCTCTAACACCGATGCCCGTTGGAGCCGAGAGCTCTTCGCCGCCGGCCATGCCACCGCCGTAGCCACCATTGCCTAGAGCTGCAACCGAGCACGCAGCCGTGCTCAGTGCACCGCCAGGACGCCATAGCACCCCTCCGCACCCTCTGTTGTGCTCCCTAACGCCGACCCCGAGCTCGCCCGAGCTCCGGCCGCCGCCGCGAGCTCAACTCCGGCGAGTATTGTGCACCCCGCCCACTCCTTCCTGCTCCGTTGGATGCGGACGAGAACGGGCTCCCTCCCGGTGGTCTCCCCGCACCTAAACGCAGCCCCTAGCGCCGCCTAGTAGCAGCTCCGCCGCGCGGGATGGTCGCCACCGGCCAAACTCCGGCGAGCCGATGTGGCTCCGTCATTAGGAGCTAACCCAGCCAGCTAAACACCCTACAGCCACTGACACCTGGGCCCCGCTAACTAACTAACCTTGGATTAGCACCTGTTTAGGTTAAACTAACCCTACGGGCGCCATAGGTCAGTTTCACCTGGCCACGTCACACGTTGACTGGCCCCACGCGTCAGAATTGACCCAGCTGACGTGGCCGTTGACTGGGCCCACATGTCAGCGACACTAATCAGCCCGATCAGCGACCGGTGGACCCCAGTCGAGTTTGACTGAACCTGCCTGTTGACCTCTTGACGTCGTAGGTGATGTCATCTTGACGCAATGATTTGGTTTCTGTATTTAAAATAATTCAGAAATTCCAGAAAATGTCCAAAACTTCTAAAAATCATATAAAATCAACTGTAACTCCAAAATGAAATAAATTATATATGAAAAATTATCGAAAAAATCCGATCTATCCATTTATGCCATTTCCATGCATGTTTGAGCAACTTATGCCTACCGATCAGGTCAAATCAAATAAATGGCATTTGAATAATCACATATGGAGTTGAATTTGAATCTTTGGTTCAAACCAACTTCATTTAATCTTGTTGCTAGTTGCATTAGCTCAAATCACATCATATTGCCATGTCACATTCATGCATCATATTGTCGCATTGCATTGATTGTGTTCTTCCTTGTTTGCCGGTGTTTGTCCCCTCTCAATAGATGTTGTTCCAGCGATGTGATCGATGACACCGATGAAGATCTATACTATCTTCAGAAGTGCCAGGCAAGCAAAAACCCCTTGTTCATTTCGATACAATCCCACTCTCCCGTTCTTGCTCTCTTTTACTGCATTAGGACAACAACGATTCAACTGTTACATGCTGCGGTAGTTTAACCCCTTTCCTCTGCATGACCTGTCATTGCCACAGTAAATAGACGAAACCCACTAGCATGTGTAGGAGTTGTTTGAGCCCTGATGTGCCTACTCATTCATGCTTGTTTGTCATGCCTGCTATTGCTTAGAGTTATGTCAGGTCTGATTCATCGGGGATGAATTAGAATGTGGTGAACATGTCCTACTATTGAGAGCTAAGTGTGTGAACACGATTTGGTAAAGGTAGCGATGAGAGGCCATGTAGGAGTACATGGTGGGTTGTCTCATGGAAACCGTCCTCAGGAACTGAGTTCTGTGTTTGTGATCCATGAATAGTTACTACCACATTGGGTTCCGGGAACTCGACCCCTCTCAACTTATTAATCAACATGATCTCTGTCCAGGAGTTGCAACTAGTTTATGGTGTTTGTAGGTAGTGTTAGTAGTCTACCAAGTGGCACCCGATACAGGTGGGCTTGGGACAGACTAGGCACAGTGGCACGGTGTACCAAGTGGCACCTAGATGGTGGGCTTGGGAACCCTGCTCACATCGTTTGGGGCCATGAGTGACACCCCGGCCGGATCTCCTTGCGGATGGAACCTGAATAGGTGATAAACCTGGACTAGAGACTTGTGTGGTTAGTTAGGTCGTGGCCGACTCCCTCGCCAGGCTTCCGCTTGAAGGTTGCTGAGGGAGTCCTGCACTAGGGGGTGTCCGGATAGCCGAATTATCATCTTTGTCCGGACTCCAAGACTATGAAGATACAAGATGGAAGACCCCGTCCCGTGTCCGGATGGGACTTTCCTTGGCGTGGAAGGCAAGCTTGGCGATATGGATATGTAGATCTCCTACCATTGTAACTGACTCTATGTAACCCTAACCCTCTCCGGTGTCTATATAAACCGGAGGGTTTTAGTCCGTGGGACGAACAACAATCAGACCATAGGCTAGCTTCTAGGGTTTAGCCTCCTTGATCCCGTGGTAGATCTACTCTTGTACTACCCATATCATCAATATTAATCAAGCAGGAGTAGGGTTTTACCTCCACCGAGAGGGCCCGAACCTGGGTAAAAACATTGTGTCCCTTGTCTCTGTTACCATCCGCCTAGACGCACAGTTTGGGACCTCCTACCCGAGATCCGCCGATTTTGACACCCACATTGGTGCTTTCATTGAGAGTTCCTCTGTGTCATCACATATAGGCCCGATGGCTCCTTCGATCATCAACAACGACGCGGTCCAGGGTGAGACTTTTCTCCTCGGACAGATCTTCGTATTCGACGGCTTTGCACTATGGGCCAATTCACTTGGGCATCTGGAGCAGATCGAAAGCTATGCCCCTGGCCATCAGGTCAAATTTGGAAGTTTGAACTATATGGCTGACGTCCGCGGAGACTTGATCTTTGACGGGTTCGAGCCACAGCCAAGCACGCCACACTGTCACGATGGGCATGATCTAGCTCTGCTGCCGGACAGTGCCCTGGAGGCCGCACAAGTGTCCGCTCCAACCCTTAGCTCGGGCTGATCGCCCGTCGAGGGCGGTGGCTGGACACCGCCTCGGGTTCAAGTGCTACCTCTGGCGATAGAGCCGAATACCAACCATCGCCATTCGCGAAAGCCCGTGACTCCGAGGTGCCGGACTCCTCTCCGGACTCAGAACCTTCCGCGCCCCTGCTAATCAAATCCGATTGGGCGCCGATTATGGAGTTCATCGCTGCGGGCGTCTTCGGCACTTCGCCCTTCAACGACATCCTGAATTCACTAAAGTCTCTCTCTTTGTCGAGAGAGCCTGGCCGGACTATGGTCAGGAAGGTTCGGATGCGGACTACGAAGAAATTCAACGCCCACCCACCACCCACTTTGTAGCCACTGTCGATGATTTAACCGACATGCTTGACTTCGACTCCGAAGACATCGACGGTATGGACGACGATGCAGGAGACGACCAAAAGGATGGGAATGGCGATGGAACAACGGAGGATGACCCCTCCAAGAAACAGCCTAAGCGCCGGCGTCAGCGGTGCCGCTCTAATTCCCGCCACAGCAAAAATGGAGATTCTGGCACGGGAGACAATAACACCCCAGACAGTGCCGAAGACAACCCCCTCCAGCAAGATTCAGCACAGGAGGATGGAGAAGCCAGCCCTCATGAGAGAGCGGCAGACAAAGAGGTAGAGGACGATAATTATATGCCTCCCTCCGAAGACGAGGCAAGCCTCGACGACGACGAATTTGTCATGCCTGAGGATTCCGTCGAACAAGAACGTTTCAAATGCAGGCTTATGGCCATGGCAAGCAGCCTCAAGAAAAAGCAGCAACAGCTTCGAGCTGACCAAGACTTGCTAGCCGACAGATGGACTGAAGTCCTTGCGGCCGAAGAGTATGAACTCGAACGCCCCTCCAAGAGCTACCCAAAACGCAGGCTGCTACCCTGGTTAGAGGAGGAAGCACCCAAACCTACATCACCAGCGCATAATACGGCCGACCGGCCATCTCGTGGCCGCGACAGAGAAGCCTCTAGGCCCTCCACTAAAGCCGCACAACGGCGTCGCTCGAAAAGTACAAAGCCACGGGGGAATGCGCCAGACTTGCGAGACATATTGGAGGACAAGGCAAGAAAAACAAGATTGATCTACTGATCACGTGGGCGCCCCATGATACGTGATGACAACCGTCATGCCGGATACAGCAATTCCGGTCGGGCTGAACACAGTGGACAAAGCTCGTTTGAGCTGCGTCGTGATATAGCCCAATACAGAGGCGCCGCACACCCACTATGCTTCACAGACGAAGTAATGGATCATCAAATCCCCGAGGGTTTCAAACCCGTAAACATTGAATCATACAACGGCAGAACAGCTCCTGCGGTTTGGATCGAGGACTATCTCCTTCACATCCACATGGCCCACGGTGATGATCTACACGCCATCAAATACCTCCCACTCAAGCTTAAAGGACCAGCTCAGCATTGGCTTAATAGCTTGCCAGTAGAATCAATTGGGTGTTGGGAAGAGCTGGAAGCCGCATTCCTTGATAACTTCCAGGGCACATATGTGCGACCACCAGAAGCCGATGACCAAAGCCACATAATTCAGCAGCCAGACAAATCGGCCAGACAATTCTGGACACGGTTCTTAACTAAGAAAAATCAAATTGTTGACTGTCCGGATGCAGAGGCCCTTGCAGCCTTCAAACATAACATCCGCGACGAGTGGCTTGCCCGGCACCTAGCACAGGAAAAGCCGAAATCCATGGCAGCCATCACATCACTCATGACCCGCTTCTACGCGGGAGAGGACAGCTGGCTAACTCGCAGTAACAAACTGACCAAAAACCCTGGTAGTTTGGACAACAAGGACAGCAACGGCAGGTCGCGTCGCAATAAGCACAAGCGCCGCGTGCTGGCGATATCTCAAGATACGACGATCAATGCCGGATTCAGAGGCTCTAAACCCGTCGTGGAAAAAGCCATTCAAAAGAACTACTCGGGCCCGTCCAATTTGGACCGAATACTCGATCGCTCGTGCGGATACGGCACCCGAAAAAGCCAGCCAATCACACCAACATGGATTGTTGGGTGTTCAAGCAGGCAGGCAAGTTAATTGCCAAAAACAATGACAAGGGGCTGCATAGCGATGACGAGGAGGAGAGCCGGCGGCCGAACAATAGAGGACAGAAGGGTTTCCCCCCACATGTGCGGACGGTGAACATGATATACACAACCCACATACCCAAAAGGGAGCGGAAGCGCACTCGAGGGCGATATGCGATGGAGCGATCGCCCCAAAGTTCAATCCGTGGTCCTCCTGCCCGATCACTTTGATCGAAGGACCACCCACTAGCATCCGCCATGGCGGATTCGCGCGTTGGTTCTAGACCCAATCGTCGATGGATTTCACGACTAGAATCACGATGGGCGGCGGCAGCAGCACAACCTGCTTTATCGGGATACAAGGTCGCAAAGATGGGCATAGACCCTCAAGGATTAAACCCACAAAGACGACCTTCAAAGGCATTATACCAGTGTAGAGGCCAACTGCGAGGCTCGATTACACTTGAAGTGGTCCTCGGATCCCGGATAACTTCGAAGCAAAGAGTTAATCTTCGACATAGTCCCGTTCATGCGGCTATCATGCATCGCCGAGCGAACCGCATTTACAAAGTTCAATGCGGTGCCGCGACTGGCGCACCTCAAGCTCAAGATGCCAGCCCTCGAGGAGTCATTACGGTCAACGGAACACGAACGCTCTCTCGAATGGAGGAGCATCTGGCAACTCTTCTTGGCGGAAGTACAAAGTAGCCTCTAAAGGCAATTCTCGAGTTCGGCTGTTAACCGGCCGGACACCGTCAAGCACACCCGGAGTAACATACAACAAGACCACCTGGCACGTTCCGAGCACGCGTAGCAATGCGGCCCCAACCCCAGCCCTCACGAAATCGCGAGACCAGTACCACGCGTACATAACTACGCTCTGGAGATACCATGGGCACAGCAGGAGGGACACGACCACGGCATGCCCAGAGTGCGGCTCAACCACACCAAGGGCTCCCAATTGTGTCATTCTTTTTTTTATTCTCAGGACTCTGTTTTCCAGAAGCCCTGTCCGATAGTAGACTTGCCGAACTCACGATGCAATAGCCAGGGAAGCAGAAAAGCTACGTCGAGTATCCAGGTGGTCTCTATTACGAGCAGTATACCTGTTTTACATACCATCCCGCAGCCTACCCCTGCAGGGGGACATGTTAAATAATCCCATCCCTTGCTTATCGCACTATTTGTATCGTTCTGCTTTGATTGCAGTATTTTTCGAATAAACAATGCATCGCTTTTCTTGTCAGGACCCCGACTCAATGTCACATCGATCTAGCCTGTAACACATCATATCACTTTGCGGCCTCACGCACGGTATCCCAACGGGTGTCGCCTTACCTTAGCCCGGGACCGTTTAGCCTTTTGGCACACGATATGATAGTGTTGCTAGCATCCATATGAAAAGGAGCCGGGCTGACATGGCTAGTCGTAAACCCAAAGTGGCACAGACTTACGAGGACAGCATCCATGACCCAGCATCGAGCGTGTCGGTCATCGCAAGTAAGTTCGGGCTGTAGCAATGGGCTAGCAGGACTCCGATAACCGGCATGAAGGGCTAACGGGACTCCGGTACTCAATGCATGACATTTCCCGAAGGACAGACACAGAACGAAGAAGGACACATGCCGCCAGCCTAAGTGTTCGGAGCAAAGCAAGCTACCATGGCTCGGTGGAGACACTAGGAGACATTTCCGTAAGAGAGGCTACTAAAGATAAACAACTAGATAGTCGATCCCACACATACCAAGCATTTCAATCATACACACAATATGCTCGATATGTGCAAATACAACAAGGCATCACAACATGACTCTCGACATAAGTACTTTATTTAAAGGCTCAAAGAGCCATACATAGCATACACACAAGCACGGGTCACACGACCCACATACAAGTCATACAAGCATACAAGCCAACAATGGAAGTGTTTTGTCCGAGTACGCATAACTAGTAAAATAAAAGAGGCTTGGGTAAGCCTAGCTATACTACATGGTCCTTCACTTGCTCGGGATCACCACGGGCCTTAGTCTACTCATCGATGTCAACGTCTCACGAAGAACCCGTCGGAAGGGTTTGTGGCATCTTCTAAAAATGTAAATTAAAGCAACATGAGTACAAAGGTACTCAAAGAGACTTACATCGATCCTACATACATGCATATTATCAAGAAGGGTTTGTGGGGTTATTGCAGCAAGCCAGCTTTGACTCATGGCTAAGCTATCCTCTGAGACACCAACTTCAAATAGTTTTGCTTTTCGAGTCCACTACTCATCACTTCAATACACCACCGAGGATCCACCTCCGTCCTACTACGGAAGAGCCATCCTCGGCACTCACGCTTATCTTGAGGCTTTTAGTAGTATCCATTTACTTGTCTATGAACCGTATAGGCAACCAAGTAGTCCTTTACATGACGCAGCTATTCAATAGATGATGTTAACCTGCAGGGGTGTACTTCTTCATACACGCTCTCACCACTTATCGCCGTTTACCGACATGTACTCGGCAACCTTCAAGCGGAAGCCCAGCGTGGGTGTCGGCCACGACCTACCTAGACACCTAAGTCTCTAGTCCAGTTTATCGCCTATTTGGGTTTCCATCTATGAGGAGTTCGGCGAAGTTTCGCTCACAGCCCCAAGCGATGTGAACAGGGTTCCCGAGATACCAAACGGGCATCCGGTACACCCGGCCACGTACCTACCGCATCACAGCCCACCCCTACGGTCAGCGTTGTCCACGGCCTCCAGTAAGGCTACAAACACCGAAACTACTTGCAACTCCTGGACGTAAGACTAGGGTGAATAAGAAGCGAGAGGGTCCATTGGTTTCGGGCCCAATGCATGGTAGTAGCTGAATCTTAAATCACACATACAGATCTCGATTTAAGGGCGGCCTCAATGAAACAACCCACCATGTACTCCTACATGGCCTCTCATCGATACCTTTACCAAATCGTGTTCAACACCTTACTCTCATCTTGACTCAATCATTTCACTCTAGCCATCACCCGATGAACCGGACGACACGACTCTAAGCATAGCAGGCATAGCAAGGTAGGAACAACACAATCATATGGCTCAATCAACTCCTACACATGCTAGTGGGTTTCATCTAGTTCTTGTGGCAATGACAGTCATGCAGAGGAAATGGGTTCAACTACCGCAGACACAGCAGTTTGAATCGCGTTGTCTTAATGCGAAACGAGAGCAGGAGCAAGAACATGGGATTTTATCGGTATGATCAAATGGTTGGTTGCTTGCCTGACGGGTCGGTGCACGGGTATTGCTCTTCGTCGGGGTTATCACGGTACTCCTCGGGGGCAGAACCTACCGCAGAGAACAACGATACACAAACATTACCAAACAATATGCAACAATATGATGCATGCATGAGACATGGCATATATGAGTGTGTTGGGCTAATGCAACTAAGACCAGATGGGTTTGAAGCATTTTGAACCAAAGATGCAATTTCCAAACTCATATATGATCATTTAGGGTGCTTTAACTTGTTCTGCCATAAACAGTAGGTTAGCTTGCTTAAACATGCATGAAACCAGTACAGATGGATAGGTTGGATTTTTCTGATCATTTTTCATATATAAATTGTTTCATTTGGAGCTACGGTTGATTTTATATGAATTTTTGAAGTTTGAAACATTTTCTGGAATTTCCTGTGTAAAAATAATTCCAGTAATTAAATTACTGCGCCAGCACTATGTCATGATGACGTCAGTGGTCAACGGGCTGGTCAAGTCAAACTGACCAGTGGGTCCCGCATGTCAGTGGGTAATTAAACTAATTAACTTAAGTTTTAACTAAATTGATTTAGTTAGCGGAGGGGCCCACATGTCATAGACCCGAGGGTCAACTGGCCCACCCGTGGTCAAAGTCGAGTCAAACCATGGCGTTTAGCCAGCCGGCGAGAAACCAGCGGCGGCGGAAGTGGTTTTAGCCGTTCCGGCCACCAAATGGGTCGCGGAGGCCATCGGAGTGAAGCTGAGGACGAGCCGCGGCTCTTGGTGGAGTCCGTTGGGGTCGGGGTGGCCGGAGTTGGCGCCGGCGGCGACTTTGGCGGCCATCGGAGTTCGGGTGAGAGCGAACTCGGCCTGGGGTGTGCGGTGAGGTGCGGGGAGTGCACGGTTAGCCCCATCGCAGCGTGGTGAGTGCGATGGACATAGTGAGGTGGCCGGAGGATGGCCGGGAGCACGTCGGCGACGAGGCCCGCGACGGCGCGTGCGGGTGAGCTTCGTGTGCTTGCTGTGGTGCACGAAAACGAGAAAGAAAGGGAGGGGAAGGTAGCCCAGCTCACAGCGGTCTCGACGGAACGGACGGCGGGGTCGGGGACGAGCTGATGCGGCGGCGACGGCGAAAGGGATCTCCGGCGATGGCGGTTCGGGCGAGGCTGGGCGGCGGCTTGGGCACGCGAAGCCTTCGGGGCTCGGCTAGCTCGAAGAGTAGAGGGCGGCGAGCTTCGACACGGTGGCGCGGCGTGAGTCGACGGAGAGCGCGGCTTCTGGCGGCGGTCTTGGCGACAGTGGCGTCGGCCATGGCGTGGGGCGCGAGGGAGAGGAGTCTGAGGCGAATGGAGATGTCCAGGGAGGTCCGGGCGCGACGTGGAGCTCGTCCCAAGGCAGCAGGGCGGCGAGAGGCGGCAGAGCGGCGTGCAGCTGCGTGGCGGCTGCGGTGCTTGCCGCCGAGCACCTTGGCTGCCTGCTGGCAAGCCAAGCAGCTTCATTGGCCAGCGGTGGCGGGCTGGGCCGGCCAGTGGGCTGGCTGGTGGGCCGGTGGTGGCGCCAGGTAAGTTTCTTTTCTGTTTTCTTTATTTAATTCTTCTGCAACTTTGTTGAATTAATTAAAATACCTAAAAAGTTCTAAAATTCACCAAACTACTCCTAGTCCATTGTTGGAATATTTCCAACATGAAACATTTTAGATTGGGAATATTTGGACATTTAAAATATTTTATATAATTTTAAATGCCCAAATTCAAATACTTATGATTTAATTCAAAGACCTTAGGATGACCTAGGAAATTGTGCATCACTTTTGGCGGAGGTTACGAACCAAGACAAAATGATGGACATTTAGAAGGGCATTTCAGGTTCATCGAAAATATTTTTAGTAAACCCTAGTTTGTTTCAGGGGGGGCTGGGAGTTCTGGCAATCCCATTTCAAGTTTCTGTTAATGAACTAGACATGATGCAACACTCTAATGCATGATCTAGCTAGGGTGTGACAACTCACCCCCACTCAAAAGAATCTCGTCCCGAGATTTAGGTTCCTCCGGAAAGAAGGCGGGGTACTCAAGTCGAAGACGATCCTCCCTTTCCCAAGTAGCTTCCTTCTCAGAATGGTGCGACCATTGAACCTTGAGAAACTTGATATTATGCCGTCGAGTGGTACGCTCGGCTTGATCGAGGATACAAACGGGATATTCTCGATATGTGAGATTATCTTGAAGATCAAGCGTTTCGTGGTCCAATACACGGATAGGATCCGAGAAGCAACGCCTGAGTTGAGAAACGTGGAAGACATCGTGGACTTTGGAAAGGTGCGGAGGTAGTTCCAATTGGTAGGCAACTTCTCCTCGTTTGGCAAGAATGCGAAAGGGTCCAATGTAGCGAGGAGCCAATTTGCCTTTGATACCGGGCGATGGGTTCCTTCAAAGGAGTAACCGAAGGTAAGCCTTCTCGTCAACCTCGTAAGTCATAGCCTTATGTTTTCGGTCATATTGACTCTTTTGACGAGATTGGGCTGTTTTCAACTTTTCACGAACGATGCGAACTTGTTTTTCGCTTCTGGATCATATCCGGCCAAAGAATTGTCTTTCCCGGTTTACGACCAGTTAAGAGGTGTTCACACCTTCGTCCATAGAGAACTTCAAAAGGTGCTTTGCCCAAGCTAGATTGATAGCTGTTGTTATAAGCAAATTCGGCAAATGGAAGGCATTTCTCCCAATCCATTCCGAACGAGATAACAGAAGCTCGAAGCATGTCTTCTAGGATTTGGTTGACGCGTTCTACTTGACCACTTGATTGAGGGTGAAAAGCAAGCTAAAGGAAAGATGGGTTCCCATAGCGTTTTGGAAACTTTCCCAAAATCGAGAGGTGAAGAGACTTCCTCGATCCGAGTTAATTTCCAATGGAACACCATGAAGAGACACTATTCGGGAGATGTACAAGTCTGCTAGCTGACTAGCGGTTATACTCTCGCGAACAGGTAAGAAATGGGCTACTTTGGAGAGGCGGTCGATAATCTACAAAGATAGCATTATTCCTCTCTTGGTCCTGGGAAAACCAGTGATGAAATCCATACCGATTTTATCCCATTTCCATTCAGGAATAGCTAAGGGTTGAAGGGTGCCAAGAGCCGTTGATGCTCTGCTTTTACCGACGACGACGCCGCAGCTTAGCAACAAATTGAGCAATGTCTCTCTTCATCCTAGTCCACCAGAACCTCTGGCGTAGATCCTGATACATTTTAGTGCTACCGGGATGAATGGTGAGAGGAGATTCATGAGCTTCTTTAAGGATCAATCGCCGCAGGTTTCGTCCTTTAGGAACCACTAGGCGGTTTCCGAAGTATACGACTCCTTGATCATCAATGGAGAAACAATCCGCAACTCCTTTTTTGATGTTTCTTTTGATGCGGGAGATTCCTGGATCTACCTTTTGGGCTTTGATGATCTGATCTGTAAGGGAAGGTTTCGCCACCAAGGTGGAAAGGAACCCTTGAGGGACAATGTGAAGGTTAAGCCTCCGAAATTCCTCGTGGAGAAGTGGTTGATTTTGTTGCAACATTAGGTTGTTGCAATAAGATTTACGACTTAGCGCATCAGCCATGACGTTGGCTTTTCCTGGGGTATAAGTTATTCCTAAGTCGAAATCTGTGATCAACTCAACCCAACGTCTTTGCCTGAGATTCAAATCTGGTTGGGTGAATATGTACTTCAGACTTTGGTGATCGGTGAAGATTTCGCAACGATTACCGAGGAGGTAATGTCGCCAGGTTTTTAGTGCATGGACTACAGCTGCAAGCTCTAGATCATGAGTAGGGTAGTTTTCCTCATGTGGGTGTAATTGCCGTGAAGCATAAGCAATTACGTGTCGATCTTGCATGAGAATACAGCCTAGCCCTTGTCGCGAGGCGTCGCAATAGATAACAAAGTCCTTGGAGAAATCTGGTGGTACCAGTACGGGAGCAGAAGTTAAACGCCTTTTCGCCTCACGAAACTGTGCTCACATTGTGGAGTCCACTCGAACTTTTTATCTTTCTTGAGGAGTTCGGTTAGAGGTTTAGCAACTTTGGAGAAGTTCTCGACAAAGCGGCGACAATAGCTCGCTAAGCCAAGGAAACTTCGAACTTGCTTGACCGACTTAGGTGGAGTCCAATTAAGGACGGCTTGAACTCGCTCGGGGTTTACAGTAATACCTTTACCAGAAATTACATGTCCTAGATAGGTCACTTCTGGCAGCCAAAATTCGCACTTAGAAAACTTGGCATAAAGGCGATGCTCTCTAAGTTTCATCAACACTAGCCTTAGATGTTCGGCATGTTCTTCCTCGTTCTTAGAGTAGATGAGTATATCATCGAGGTAAACCACGACGAATTTATCCAAATACTCCATGAAAATTGAGTCTATTAACCGGGAGAAAGTGGCTGGAGCATTGGTTAAGCCGAAGGACATGACGGTGTACTCATATTGGCCGTAACGAGTAACAAAGGCCGTTTTGGGAATGTCTCCGTTTCGGATTTTGATTTGATGGTAGCCTAACCTCAAATCCATCTTAGAGAAGACTGAGGATCCTGCGAGCTGGTCATACAGATCGTTGATCCTGGGAAGCGGATACTTGTTCTTAATTGTGACCAAGTTGACGGGTCGATAATCTACAACCATTCGATCCGTACCATCCTTCTTCTTGACGAAGAGGACGGGGCAAGCCCAAGAAGATGAACTAGGACGGATGAAACCCTTTTTCAAGGACTCATCGAGTTGTTTCTTAAGTTCGGCTAGTTCTAGGGGTGCCATCTTATAGGGTCTTCTAGAAATTGGGACAGTTCCTGGAATGAGGTCTATCACGAATTCAACATCTCTGTCAGGTGGGACACCTAGCAATTCTTCTGGAAAGACATCCGGGAAGTCACGGACTACCGGAACGTCTTCGAGATCTGGCAATGGACTGGCATTAAGATAATATAATTGGCGCTTGGATATTCGAGTCAAGACATTGACTATCTTTCCCGAGGGATGCGTAAGTTGAACAGTCCTAGAGAAACAATCAATCTTGGCATGATGGGCTGACATCCAGTCCATACCTAAGATGATATTTATATCCGAAGATTTGAGAGCTATCAACGATGCAAGGAAAACAAGTCTGTCGACCTGAATTTCATTACCATGACTTACTCTAGAGGTTTGCCATCTAGAACCCGAGTAGAAATTTCCATGGTGGAAGGCATGTCACGAGAATGCGGTGTTATGCAAGCGTGCATAGTTCTCGGATATGAATGAATGAGATGCTCCAAAGATCGAAAAGAATGGATGACGGTGGCAATTAACAAGAAGCGTGCGAGCACGGCGTTGGGATCCTCTTGGGCCTCTTCACCGAGACACAATTAACATGGCCACGCGTGCGGTGGTGGCGGCTTGGCATAGAACACCTTTCTGCCGGCTTGCCGCGCCAACAGCTTTTGCAGGCTGGTTGGGGTTGGTGCGAGGACAATCGCGCATGTAGTGGCCTGATTCCCCACATTTGAAGCACGCCACGGGGTTGGCGCGTGAGGAGCATTGTTGGTTGGCCCACCATAGGGCTTAGCTGGTGCATCTTCTTTGAACTGGGCGAGGCGCTCGATAGGATGGCCTCGGTGTGAATCTGGGTGGCGGGCAAGATTTGGCACCCACACCCGGCGCTTCGTGGTCCAAAGACCGGATGAGGAACCCATATCACGGCCATGCTTGCGTGTTGCTTTGAAATCAGTCTGGCCCGTTTCAGCACTGATGGCTTTGTTAACAAGCTTCTGGAAAGAGGTGCACTCATGCGACGGAGATCTCGGCAAAGTCGGGCTAAGTCCTTGCGGAACCTTGCCTGCTTTCTTGGCGTCGATGGAGACCTCTTGATTGCATAGCGTCGAGATTACCAAACTCTCTGCTGTAGGCATCCACGGAGAGACGGCCTTGGGTGAAACTGCAGAACTCCTCACGTTTACGATCCATGAGACCCTCCGGAATGTGATGTTCACGGAAAGCCTCGCTGAATTCTGCCCAAGTAGTGACATGGCCAATCGGGCGATAGCCATATAGTTCTCCCACCGAGATCGGCAGGGCCTTCAAGATGATATGCAGCAAAGGTGACCTTGTCGACCTCAGCTACCAAGGCAGAACGCAGCTTGTGAGTAATGCCTGGGTTATCATCAGCGTCGAGAGGCTCGACGGAGTGGTGAAAGGTAGGAGGGTGTAACTTGATGAAGTCACTGAGCGACACCAAGTTATTTCTATGATGATGGGCTGTGTTTTGTTCGATACGCTCCAGCAAACGGTTGGTCTCCCGTTTGTTTCTCTCGGCTCCAGCATAACATCGGCCAGAGAAGGGGGGTGAGGCAGGTTCGCTTCTCCAACTCTGTTGCCTTCGGCCTGCTCTGGCGGAGCAGGGTTGTTGCGGGTGTTAACCATCCTAGGAAAAACAAGACAAGGATTTAGTCCAGGATGGCAAGACTCTGACAAGAAATGTAGAATGTAATGGATAACTTGGAATGCAAGATGATCATCCGTATGACATGGTAGATACAGAAACTGCTTCTTTATTCCATTGTCATACACACCATACAAGGTTTAGTACAAGACCGAACAAAGTACTACTACGGTGAAAGGAAGATTACATCTCGTCGGAGGCACACCAAGCTCCTATACATTATTTTTCTTACACCTCCGGAATTGACACACACTAAGTCGTATTCCACGGGTCACGCAGGACGGTGGAAATACAACTATTACCATACTAGTGAGACTACTACTAACTCAGACGTCTCCGTAGTAGTTCTCATAGAAGTCTCCTCCGTAGCCTGGAAGTTCAACGTGATCGTCCGGGAACAGACGGTCCTGAGGAGCCTGTGGACCATAAGGGCATGGGTGAGGTCTTGGACCTACGAACGGTGGCCTGCGAGGACCACGAGGTGGGGTGATGCCCCCCACATCACGCCAGTCCATCATGTCCGGCAGAGCAGATCTAACAGGATACAGGTCTCTCATATCCATATATCCAGCTTGCACACCGTGCAAAAGCGAGTCAAAGTGGCCCAATGATCAAGACGGGCGTTGAAGAGCTCCATCCTCAAGGCCCGACTCTCTCGGTCCTTGTCCTCGAGCAGCTCGGCAGTGGTGCAGGTTAGTGAGTCCTCCTGACTGGAATCAGCATAGATGGCTCGAAGATAACCAAACGCTCCAGGAAGTGAACCCGGCATATACCAGAAGTTGGTGTTGCGAAGCAGGCCAGTCCTGACTTGCATAATGGTCATCATAGAATAAGCAGCATCTTGCACCGCCATATCAACAGTAACACCAAGCCCATAGGAGCTGTGAAGGGCCTCGGTGGAACCAGGATAAGAGGGAAATATCCTGACAGTGCAGAGATACTGGCTTTGATTAAAATCTCGATACTGCTCTTCAACTGTGTATTCAGGATACCAACGATATCCCGCTTCGATTATAACCCGAACTAGCATGGCGGTATGGCCGGTCACACCAATGCATCGGGTCAGACGAACCACTTGATTTTGGTCACGAGTGGCCATCTGGAAGCATAACCACAATGCAAAGACATTAGAAATTCTGGCAGAATTTGGACAGCATAACGACTGTAAATGCTCAAAGGACTTTGAGACATTTTACAAAGAATTGCATAGCCACTCAACAATATCATATCAAGGTTCTGGGTCCAACTTAGTAACATAACAAGATAGTAAAACTGAACCAGGCTTGTAACCATCAAACTTATAAGGTACTACTGATTAGTAACACGTGAACCTAATAGAGAGAAGAGATCCTAATCCTTAAACCCCGGTGGAAGAATGGACTGACTCAGATAAAGGAGTAAAAAGAGCCTTACGTACCATCCCACAATCAATTCCCCTACATATAACTAAAGCATTTCTAGACTCAACATCGACCAGTTTGGCTTGGAGAACCTACAGGCAGTCCGGCTCTGATGCCAACGCTGTCAGGATCCCGACTCAATGTCACATCGATCTAGCCTGTAACACATCATATCACTTTGCGGCCTCACGCACGGTATCCCAACGGGTGTCGCCTTACCTTAGCCCGGGACCGTTTAGCGCTTTTGGCACACGATATGATAGTGTTGCTAGCATCCATATGAAAAGGAGCCCGGCCGACATGGCTAGTCGTAAACCCAAAGTGGCACAGACTTACAGGGACAGCATCCATGACCCAAAGATCGAACGTGTCGGTCATCGCAAGTAAGTTTCGGCTGTAGCACTTTGGGCTAGCAGACTCCGATAAACCGGTCAGGCGGCTAACAGACTCCGGTACTCAATGCGTGACATTTCCCGAAGGGACAGACACAGAACGAAGAAGGACACATGCCGCCAGCCTAAGTGTTCCGGAGCAGTAGCAAGCTACCATGGCTCGGTGGAGACACTAGGAGACATTTCCGTAAGAGAGGCTACTAAAGATAAACAACTAGATAGTCGATCCCACACATACCAAGCATTTCAATCATACACACAATATGCTCGATATGTGCAAATACAACAAGGCATCACAACATGACTCTCGACATAAGTACTTTATTTAAAGGCTCGAGAGAGCCATACATAGCATACACACAAGTACGGGTCACACGACCCACATACAAGTCATACAAGCATACAAGCCAACAATGGAAGTGTTTTGTCCGAGTACGCATAACTAGTAAAATAAAAGAGGCTTGGGTAAGCCTAGCTATACTACATGGTCCTTCACTTGCTCAGGATCACCACCGGGCCTTAGTCTACTCATCGATGTCAACGCTCACGAAGAACCCGTCGGAAGGGTTTGTGGCATCTTCTAAAAATGTAAATTAAAGCAACATGAGTACAAAGGTACTCAAGCAGACTTACATCGATCCTACATACATGCATATTATCAAGAAGGGTTTGTGGGGTTATTGCAGCAAGCCAGCTTTGTCTCATGGCTAAGCTATCCTCTGAGACACCAACTTGAAATAGTTTTATGACTCGAGTCCACTACTCATCACTTCAATACACCACCGAGGATCCACCTCCGTCCTACTACGGAAGAGCCATCCTCGGCACTCACGCTTATCTTGAGGCTTTTAGTAGTATCCATTTACTTGTCTATGAACCGTATAGGCAACCAAGTAGTCCTTTACATGGACGCTATTCAATAGATGATGTTAACCCCGCAGGGTGTACTTCTTCATACACGCTCTCACCACTTATCGCCGCACACGACATGTACTCGGCAACCTTCAAGCGGAAGCCCAACGTGGGTGTCGGCCACGACCTACCTAGACACCTAAGTCTCTAGTCCGGGTTTATCGCCTATTTGGGTTTCATCTATGAGGAGTTCGGCGAAGTTTCGCTCACAGCCCCAAATGATGTGAACAGGTTCCCGAGATACCAAACGGGCATCCGGTACACCCGACCACGCACCTACCGATCACAGCCCACCCCTACGGTCATGACTGTCCACGGCCTCCAAGAGGCTACAAACACCGAAACTACTTGCAACTCCCCGGACGTAAGACTAGGGTGAATAAGAAGTCGAGAGGGTCCATTGGTTTCGGGCCCAATGCATGGTAGTAGCTGAATCTTAAATCACACATACAGATCTCGGCTTAAGGACGGCCTCAATGAAACAACCCACCATGTACTCCTACATGGCCTCTCATCGATACCTTTACCAAATCGTGTTCAACACCTTACTCTCATCTTGACTCAATCATTTCACTCTAGCCATCACCCGATGAACCGACGACACGACTCTAAGCATAGCAGGCATAGCAAGGTAGGAACAACACAATCATATGGCTCAATCAACTCCTACACATGCTAGTGGGTTTCATCTAGTTATTGTGGCAATGACAGTCATGCAGAGGAAATGGGTTCAACTACCGCAGAGACACAGCAGCTTGAATCGCGTTGTCTTAATGCAGAACGAGAGCAGGAGCAAGAACATGGGATTTTATCGGTATGATCAAATGGTTGGTTGCTTGCTCGACGGGTCGGTGCACGGGTATTGCTCTTCGTCGGGTTATCACGGTACTCCTCGAAGCGAGAACTCGCCGCAGAGAACAACGATACACAAACATTACCAAACAATATGCAACAATATGATGCATGCATGAGACATGGCATATATGAGTGTGTTGGGCTAATGCAACTAAGACCAGATGGGTTTGAAGCATTTTGAACCAAAGATGCAATTTCCAAACTCATATATGATCATTTAGGGTGCTTTAACTTGTTCTGCCATAAACAGTAGGTTAGCTTGCTTAAACATGCATGAAACCAGTACAGATGGATAGGTTGGATTTTTCTGATCATTTTTCATATATAAATTGTTTCATTTGGAGCTACGGTTGATTTTATATGAATTTTTGAAGTTTGAAACATTTTCTGGAATTTCCTGTGTAAAAATAATTCCAGTAATTAAATTACTGCGCCAGCACTATGTCATGATGACGTCAGTGGTCAACGGGCTGGTCAGGTCAAACTGACCAGTGGGTCCCGCATGTCAGTGGGTAATTAAACTAATTAACTTAAGTTTTAACTAAATTGATTTAGTTAGCGAGGGGCCCACATGTCATAGACCCGTGGGGTCAACCAGGCCCACCCGTGGTCAAAGTCGAGTCAAACCCGCCGGCGCTTAGCCGGCGGCGAGCGACGCAAGGCGGAAGTGGTTTTGGTCGTTCCGCCACCAAATGGGTCGCGAGGCCATCGGAGTGAAGCCGAGGACGAGCCGCGGCTCTTGGTGGAGTCCGTTAGGGTCGGGTGGTCGAGTTACGCCGGCGGCGATTTTATGCCACCGAGTTCGGGTGAGAGCGAACTCGGCCTGGGGTGTGCGGTGAGGTGCGGGAGTGCACGTTAGCCCCATCGCAGCGTGGTGAGTGCGATGGACATAGTGAGGTGGCGGAGGATGGCCGGAGCACGTCGGCGACGAGGCCCGCGGACGCGCGTCAAGGGTGAGCTTAATGTGCTCACCGTGGTGCACGAAACGAGAAAGAAAGGGAGGAAGGTAGCCCAGCTCACAGCGGTCTCGGCGGAACAGACGGCGGGTCGGGACGAGCTGATCTGCGGCGGCGGCAGCGAAAAGGATCTCCGGCGATGGCGGTTCGGGCGAGGCGGGTGCGTAAGGTGAGGCTGGGTGCGCGGCGTGAGGCGGCCAGCAGAGCGGCGTGCAGCTGCGTGGCGAGCTGGCGGTCTTGCCGCCGCCGAGCACCTTGGCTGCCCGCTCGCAAAGCCAAGCAGCTCGTGGCGCGGTGGCCGGGCTGGGCCGGCCAGGTGGGCTGGCTGGTGGGCCGGTCGTGGCGCCAGGTAAGTTTCTTTTCTGTTTTCTTTATTTAATTCTTCTGCAACTTTGTTGAATTAATTAAAATACCTAAAAAGTTCTAAAATTCACCAAACTACTCCTGGTCCATTGTTGGAATATTTCCAACATGAAACATTTTAGATTGGGAATATTTGGACATTTAAAATATTTTATATAATTTTAAATGCCCAAATTCAAATACTTATGATTTAATTCAAAGACCTTAGGATGACCTAGGAAATTGTGCATCACTTTTGGCAGAGGTTCTGAACCAAGACAAAAATGGTGGACATTTAGAAGGGCATTTCAGGTTCATCGAAAATATTTTTAGTAAACCCTAGTTTGTTTCAGGGGGGGGCTGGGAGTTCTGGCAATCCCATTTCAAGTTTCTGTTAATGAACTAGACATGATGCAACAGTCTAATGCATGATCTAGCTAGGGTGTGACATTTCTCCTATTATTGCATTCCTTTTTCTATTTATACATGTTCACTTATGACATGTTGCATCTGTACGCTTTGGTACGGCCAAATACACCAGGGGCTTAAGTTCCCCAAATATGGTATGATAAGTCCGAACACTTTCACAAGTGCGGCACCCCGAACTTATAGCACTATATGCATCGGCTCTGAATCATGTCTTGGGTCAATAGTTGGGTTTGCCCGGCTCCCATGTTTTGGTACCTTACGTTCCGATATATCGGCTAAGGTAGCGCTGGGAGAACCACTGCGATTGTGCCCCAGTTGAGCTGGGTTGAGCACCTCAGTGGAGAAAGCTAAAACTGGCTGTCATGCTAGGGCGAGAGCCGGTCGCTGTTCAAGAGGTTTTTTCGAGTCCTTAAAGACTTATGCCGCTTAGAGCGAAGAGCCGGATTTGTCCGGCCCAGGCGTGGATAGCGCCCCGAATTCGGTCTTCTGAACACTAGGGGCTTTGCCGAAATTTAAAATTATAGAATTCTATGGCTAAGTGGGAGTGTTCAAGCATTATAAGTCCGGTTGCCTCGTTCGTTGTGTTGAGCGCCTCCCTCGAAGGACCCAAGAATGGGAACAAGAGCGCTCAAGTTTATCCCGAACACCCCAGCACTCGTGGCATGGGGGCTGAAGCCAACGACTTGCCATCTCTCAAATTTGATAAACGGCCGCACAGAAGGTAATATTTTAAATTAACAAGCATTGCTTAGCGCATATGAACAAAATTTTCAGCGCATAGGATAACAAAATGCGAGTCTAATCAAAAATTACATCTTTGGAGCATTCACCCGCTATAAGGCGGGCACCCTTCAGGACACCCTTAGAGTACATCTCCGGCATGCGATACTCCTTGCCCGGCGGTGGCGCGTCCGTCACAAGCTTCTCGGCGTCCATCTTGTCCCAGTGCACTTTAGCGCGGGCAAGGGCCCGACGGGCACCTTCAATGCAGACGGAGTGCTTGATGACTTCAATCCATTGACAGGCGTCCACCAGCCGCCGCACCAAACCGAAGTAGCTCCCAGGCATGGCTTCTTTAGGCCACAGCCGAACTATGAGGCCCTTCATGGCCTGATCGGCCACCTTGTGGAGCTCGACTAGCTGCTTCAGCTGGTCGCTCAGGGGCACCGGATGTCCGGCCTCAGCATATTGAGACTAGAACACCTTTTCCGTCGAGCTCCCCTCCTCGGCTCGGTAGAACGCGACAGCATCGGACACGCTACGGGGCAGATCTGCGAACGCTCCTGGAGAGCTCCGAATCTGGGTAAACAGATAATTCACTTTTACATGCTTGCTTTGCATGAAGAATGCCTTAGCCGCCGCTATCTTCTTTATTTCCTCAATTTCCTGGAGAGCTTTTTGGGCTTCGGCCTTAGCGGCTTTGGCACTCTCAAGAGCCGAGGCAAGCTCGGACTCTCGAGTCTTCGAGTCACGCTTCAAACTCTCGTGTTTTTCCACGAGAGCATGGAGCTCTTGCCGCACCTCCGCCACCCGCGCCTCCTGTTTCTCTCGCTCGGTGCGTTCCGTGGCCGCATCGCTTTCGTCCTTGGACACCGCTTCCTTCAGGGTCGCCACCTCGTTTGTGGCGCCTGAAATACTCACGTTATTCTTGTCATTTTTTGCAACCAAAACCTTTCTATATGGTATTACTTTAATAAGGTATTACTTACCTTCCTTGTCCTCGAGCTGCTTCTTGGCAAGGCCGAGCTCGTTCTCGGACCGCTCGAGGCTCTCCTTCAATGCATTGACCTTCACAGTCAGTGCGGCAGAGGTCAGCAGCGCAGCCTGCATTCCCATATTGACATATTTATGTTAGACTCCTGCGTATATCTTATTAGATCCTCGCCTGCTTTTGTTTTCAACACCGAACCGAGCATCGAAACTACTTGCCTATTCGGTACTATTTTACATATCTTAATTACATGCCTCAAAGCCTGTTAGAAGGCTGGTACAGGCTTTAGTCAGCCCGCTCTTGGCCGACCGAACTTTCTGAATCACCGCACTCATAACAGTGCAGTGCTCCTCGTCGATGGAGGCGCCGTTGAGCGCCTCCAGCAAATTATCCGGCGCCTCCGGTTGGACGGAGGTCACCGGCGTCGCAGTCTCGCCCTTCTTACGAAGGGGCCGCTCGCCGGACTCTGGAACCACTAAAGGTTCCGGCGCGGAGTCCGGCCCAGTGCCGAACTCAGAACCCTTTGGGGGTTGGTCCCCTCGTGCACAAAGTACGGGAGTTTGCCTTGCGGCACCTCCGGCGCCTCCTCCTCCTCCTGGCCGGGCCCCTTTTGGGACTCCACCGCGGCGTCGTCTGCGTCATGGGGGGAGGAGGCGATCGGAAGTGAACTGCTATTCACATCTGACGGGGCCAGGGAGCCGCTCATTGAAATATCAAGCCCATCCTTGGGCGGGCTGCACAGTTGTATTCGGCATTAGAAGACACTATGCGACAAAGGAAAAATCATGAGTCATTCTGGAATCCGGACACTTACGGTATCGCTAGGGGCTTGGCCCTCGGTGACCACTCCTCTTCGCCGTCGTTGGCGTTGGTGGAGTAGTCCGGAGGAAGGGTCCTTCCCTTCTTAGACCCTCCAGCCTCCCCAGTTGGGGAGGCCTTCCTTCTTCCCCCGGGAGAGAGGCCTCCTTTTGCTCCTCCCCGTCTTCACGGGAGGAGTCTGCCTCGGAGTCGTCGAACGATGAGTCCGACAACACCTGGCTCCGGGAACTCCTTCGAGTTCCCGTGGCCTTCTTCTCCGGCACCACGTAAGGTGCCGGAGCCAGCAGCCCCGTTAATTGGGCGTCCGCTGGATCTTCTGGCAAGGGAGCCGGACAGTTAACCAGCCCGGACGTCTTTTGCCAGGCGTGTCAAAGGTAAAGGGAGTTAAGATCCCGCATAGAGTCAAACTATGGAAAATAAGCGTCCTATAAAGGGTAAAATAGCTTACCTCGCCAGCTTGACGCTGCGAGCTAAATCCGCGATCTTCGGTAGAGGATGCGGGGGCCTCGGCGCCCTTGAACAACACCCTCGAGGCGTCTTCGCACGTAGTGTCGAAGAGCCTGCTCAAGGTCTAGTGCTGTGCCGGATCAAACTCCCACAAATTGAACGCCTGTTCACAGCACGGAGGATCCGTGAACGAGCATGACCTGGACTACGTTGACAAGCTTGAGCTTCTTGTTCACCAAGGTTTGGATGTAGGATTGGAATCCGGTCAGCTCCTCCGAATCACCCCATGATAGGCCCTTCTCTTTCCAGGAGGTGAGCCGTGTGGGGATGCCAGATCTGAATTCGGGGACCGCTGCCCATTTAGGGTCACGTGGCTCGGTGATGTAGAACCACCCCGATTGCCACCCCTTTATGGTCTCCACAAAGGAGCCCTTGAGCCATAGGACGTTGGGCATCTTGCCCACCATGGCACCTCTGCACTCCGCTTGGCGGCCGCCCACTACCTTCGGCTTGACATTGAAGGTCTTCAGCCATAAGCCGAAGTGGGGCTAGATGCAAAGGAAGGCCTCACACACGACGATGAATGCCAAGATGTTGAGGATGAAATTCGGGGCCAGATCATGAAAATCTAGGCCGTAGTAGAACATGAGCCCCCGGACAAATGGGTGAAGTGGAAAACCTAGTCCGCGGAGGAAGTGGGTGAGGAACACCACCCTCTCATGGGGCCTGGGGGTGGGGACGAGCTGCCCCTCATCTGGAAGCCGGTGCGCAATATCGTTGTGTAGGTATCCGGCTTTCCTCAACTTTTTTATGTGCCCCTCCGTGATGGAGGAGGCCATCCACTTGCCTCCTGCTCCGTACATGGCTGGGGAAGGTTGAGGCGAGATGTGCGGACTTGGGCGCTGGAGCTCGAGTGCGCAGAGATGGATAAGCAAAGGAGAAGGAAGGCGTAGGTAAAAAGGTGGATCCTTATCCCCTTATATGGACGGACGAAACTATGCGTCCCCACCAGCCTGGTAAAACTCGCTTATCTCCCAAGTGCCGTAATCAAAGGCGCGGTTGGGTTACCCACGCCCATATTGATGAGAATCTCGGAATAAGGGGACACGATCTCTGCTTTGACAAGACGTGCCACGGAAACCGCTTCGCTAAACGCGCTGAGGTGGAACAGTAAAAACGATTCAAATAAAGGCCTGGCCGTGGTGTGACATCACGCCATGAAATACGTCAGCAGTTTGAACTTGTGTAAATATTATTCTCTCTACGGTGGCATGTGGAGCTTATTTTGCAGAGCCGGACACTATCCTTGTGTTCAAAATCTTCTATGAAGTATTCGGAGGAGGAACCGGCCTTGCAATGCCGAAGATAATATGTGCGCCGGACTCGTCATCATTGAAGCCTGGTTCAGGGGCTACTGAGGGAGTCCTTGACTAGGGAGTGTCCGGATAGCCGAACTATCATCTTTGGCCGGACTCCAAGACTATGAAGATACAAGATTGAAGACTCCGTCCCGTGTCCGGATGGGAATTTCCTTGGCGTGGAAGGCAAGCTTGGTGATACGGATATGTAGATCTCCTACCATTGTAACCGACTCTGTGTAACCCTAACCCTCTCCAGTGTCTATATAAACCGGAGGGTTTTAGTCTCAGAGGACTAACAACAATCGACCATAGGCTAGCTTCTAGGTTTAGCCTCCTTGATCTCGTGGTAGATCTACTCTTGTACTACCCATATCATCAATATTAATCAAGCAGGAGTAGGGTTTTACCTCCACCAAGAGGGCCCGAACCTGGGTAAAAACATCGTGTCCCTTGTCTCCTGTTACCATCCACCTAGACGCATAGTTCAGGACCCCCTACCCGAGATCCGCCGGTTTTGACACAGACAGTTGCCGAGATACATGACGTGTACATGGCGGTAAGTGGCGAGAGCGTGTGTGAAGAAGTACACCCCTGCAGGGTTAACATTATCTATTCGAATAGTCGTGTCCACGGTAAAGGACTTCTGGGTTGCCTATACAGTTCATAGACAAGTGAAAGTGGATACTCTAAAATGCGCAAGATAAGCGTGAATGCTATGGATGGCGTTCTCGTAGGGAGACGGGAGCGGATCCATAGTGGTGTATTGATATGGTGAATATGTGGACTCGTGTGCGCCACCTCAAAAGAGTTACTTGCAGTCATAGCTCAGGATAGCCACCGGGTCAAAGCTGGCTTGCTGCAGTTAAACCCCACCACCCCTTTGTTGATAATGATGCATATGTAGTTAGTTCTGATGTAAGTCTTGCTGGGTACATTTGTACTCACGTTTGCCTATTTTATGTTTTTGCAGAGCGACTTCCGTCTCACTAGTAGTTTCACGTGGACTTCGACGTTTAGCTTGTTACCTCAGCTACGATCTTGTGCCCTCGGCAGGATAGGGTAGATAGTCAGGCTTCTCAGCCCTTTTCATTTGTAGATGTATGTACTCAGACATGTTAAGCTTCTGCTTGTGCTTTGACTTGTATGCTCTGAATGTTGGGTCATGAGACCCTTGATTGTAATATCTTGCTCCTCGGAGCCTATGGAATAAAATACTTGAGTTGTAGAGTCATGTTGTCATGCCATGTTGTATTTGCACATATCGAGCATATTGTGTGTATGTTATTGAAATGCTTGGTATGTGTGGGATCTGACTATCTAGTTGTTTATCCTTGGTAGCCTCTCTTACCGAAATGTCTCCTAGTGCTTCCACTCGAGCCTTGGTAGCTTGCTACTTGCTCCGAACACTTAGGCTGGTCGGCATGTGTCCTTCTTCGCTCTCACGTATACGTCCCTTCGGGAAATGTCACACAGTGTCTCACCGGAGTCTGTTAGCTCGCTACAGCCCGTTTACGAATCCTGCTAGCCCAGCTTGCTACAGCCCGGATTCACTCGCTAATGACCGACACGTTCGTTGCTGGGTCATGTATGCCTGTCCCTGTAAGTTAGTGCCACTTAATTTGGGTTCACAACTAGCCATGCCAGCCCAGGCTCCTTGTCATATGGATGCTAGCGACATGATCATATACGTGTGCCAAAAGGCGCAAACGGTCCCGGGCAAGGTAAGGCGACACCCGTGGGAATACCGTGTGTGAGACCGCAAAGTGATATGAGGTGTTACATTCTAGATCGGTGTGGCTTTGAGTCGGGGTCCTGACAAGGGTGGCTATATCATTTAACTTAGTAAGATTCATAGCCATAAAAAGGATCAGATTCAACCAAAATAATTATCTCAGGATTGACAGAGAAATCATAATCCTTATCGGTAACAAAGATAGGTGAAGTAGCAAAAGCAGGGTCATATCTCATTCTAGCATTTAGAGACTTCTGTTTTAGCTTAGCTAATAACTTCTTATGATCAGATCTATCATTGCAAGAAAGAAAATCTCTCGCAGTTTCTTCATCCATAACATAACCCTCAGGAACAACAGGCAATTCATATTTAGGGGGAGAACCTTCATCATCAATAATATCAGTTTCAATAATTTCATTCTCTCTAGCCCTAGCAAGTTGTTCATCAAGAAATTCACCTAATGGCACAGTAGTATCAAGCATAGAAGTAGTTTCATCATAAGTATCATGCATAGTAGAAGTGGCATCATCAATAACATGCGACATATTAGAATTCATAGCAGAAGCAGGTTTAGGTGTCACAAGCTTACTCATAACAGAAGGAGAATCAAGTGCAGAGCTAGATGGCAGTTCCTTACCTCCCCTCGTAGTTGACGGATAAATCTTGGTTCTTTTGTCTTTCAAGTTCCTCATAGTGATCATCAGATATAAATCCCAAGTGACTCAAAGAATAGAGTTATGCTCCCCGGCAACGGCGCCAGAAAATAGTCTTGATAACCCACAAGTATAGGGGATCACAACGGTTTTCGAGGGTAGAGTATTCAACCCAAATTTATTGATTTGACAGAAGGGGAGCCAAAGAATATTCTCAAGTATTAGCAGTTGAGTTGTCAATTCAACCACACCTGGATAACTTAGTATCTGCAGCAAAGTATTTAGTAGCGAAGTAGTATGATAGTAATGGCAACAGTGGCAAAATTAAAGATAGCACTTTTGTAGTGATTGTAACAGTAGCAACGGAAAAGTAAACAAGCAAAGCACAATATGTGAAAAGCCCGTAGGCATTGGATCAATGATGGATAATTGTGTCGGATGCGATTCCTCATGTAATAGTTATAACATAGGGTGACACAGAACTAGCTCCAGTTCATTAATGTAATGTAGGCATGTATTCCGAATATAGTCATACATGCTTATGGAAAAGAACTTGCATGACATCTTTTGTCCTACCCTCCCGTGGCAGCAGGATCCTAGTGGAAACTAAGGGATATTAAGGCCTCCTTTAATAGAGTACCAGACCAAAGCATTAACACATAGTGAATACATGAACTCCTCAAACTACGGTCATCACCGAGAAGTATCCCAATTATTGTCACTCCGGGGTTGTCGGATCATAACACATAATAGGTGACTATAGACTTGCAAGATAGGATCAAGAACTCACATATATTCATGAAAACATAATAGGTTCAGATATGAAACGCACTCGGGCCCTAGTGAGAAGCACTAAGCATAGCAAAGTCATAGCAACATCAATCTCAGAACATAGTGGATACTAGGGATCAAACCCTAACAAAACTAACATGATTACATGGTAAATCTCATCCAACCCATCACCGTCCAGCAAGCCTACGATGGAATTACTCACGCACGGCGGTGAGCATCATGAAATTGGTGATGGAGGATGGTTGATGATGACGACAGCGACGAATCCCCCTCTCCCGAGCCCCGAACGAACTCCAGATCAGCCCTCCCGAGAGAGATTAGGGCTTGGCGGCGGCTCCGTATCATAAAACGCGATGAAACTTTCTCTCTGATTTTTTCTCCGCGAAAAGGAATATATAGAGTTGTAGTGGAGGTCGGTGGAGCATCAGGGGGACCACGAGACAGGGGGGCGCCCAGGGGGAGGGGACACTGTAACGCCCGGATAATTATGCAACAGTGAAACTCCGCTAATGATGCCACGTCACCTCCATTACTGTTGCTAATCTTTCGTTAGATAAAAACCGATTCAAAAATCAATTCACAATATGTCAAATAGCAAAAAATTTCAAACCTTGAAACAAAAATGTTCGGTGGGTGCCAAATATTGCACTGGTAGTTATTGTGGAGAAAACATTTTTTTTATAAAGTTTCTAAATATTTCAAAATGAAATAAAACAGAAAATAAAATAAATAAAAAGAAAAGGTGAAAATAAAACTATAGGAGAAAAGAAACCCCACTGGGCCAACTGGCCCAACTAGCCAACAGCCAAATCGTCCCAGCCGGGTCGGCCTACTCCACACCACCCCTGGTCGCCTCCTTCCCCGCGCCCTGTTCCCCCGATCGCGCCATGAATAGGAGGAACAAGGGCGCGTCCCCGTCGCACCACCTCGCCGACCCCGCCGAGGGGATAAGATCGCCAGTGCCGCGCCTCCTCGGGTCTCCTCCCCACTCCACACCACGCTACCTCTCGGCCTCTCCCTCTCCCCTCAGATCCACCTCGCCACTCCTCCTTTTCCACCGCATCCGAGCGCCACCATAGACTCGCCGCCGTAAATCACGTGGCCATAACCATCGCCTCGCCTCGCCAGCATGTCCGTCGCCTTCGCCATCGTCTTCCTCGTTGACCGATGATCGCAGCTGGAGCTCGGAGGCGCTGCTACGCGGTTCCCCTTCTTCCTCATCTTCGGTTGCCGCCGCTCTTCACCAACTCCAGCGACGCCCCTCTGCTGCTACTAAACCACCACGGGCCATCTTGCATGCCGCGCGGTGTGCTCCTCCGCCTCCTACTCCTCCTTGTTAAGCCCCTCGCGCACCGTAGCTACCTCGTCGCCATTGCCGTGAGCCCGTCGCCGCGGATCACCTCGCCGCCGTGGCAATGCTCTCCACCGTGCTCGCCTGAGCACGGCATCGTGTTCCTCGTGCTTCCAAGAACCCAATACAACCGCGCACGCGCTTCCTCGTGGCCCCTAGCCCCTAGCTCGATTGAGCGCCCGAACGCGTTGCCGCACACGCTCGTCGCCGATAACCGTCCGGTGACCCTTTGGTCCCGGGCTAGTGCCGTTGTGCTTGCACACGCACGTAGGCCTCGCCCCGCTCTCCGGTTTGCCCGAAACCTCCCCGTATCATCGTTGTTGTCGCTCGCCCGGAGCACCTCGATGCCGTCGAGCTCGAAGCACTCGCCCCTGTCCGTTCCAACCCCTTTGGCCACCACCGCTCGACGCGCGACGCCGAGCCGCGTCGAACGCGTCCGGCCACAGCCCAGCAGACCCCCTATGCGTGAAATCCGCGCCCCTCCCAAGTCGCGCTGCCCCGTTTGGCTCGCCGGAGTCAGCTCCGGCGCGTCTCCGGCCGGTGTCCGATGTGGCGTCCACGTGGCACCGCATGGGTCACTGACTGGTGGGCCTAGGGCCCCCTTTGACCTATTGACCGTGGTCAACTTGCTGACTGGGCTGGTTCCAGCAGCTGACTAGTGGCCCCCCACCCTATAAGCTAATTAAATTAGTTAAATTAATTAATCTAGGCCAATTAGTCACTAACTAATGGGGCCCACACTTAGTTAGTTCTAATTAGTTTAAAACAAATCCTATTTCACCTCTGTCTCAGTGACAGGTGGGTCCCATTGGACCCACATGTCAGATTTGACTCAGTCAACCACACTGTTGACTGATGACCTCAGCATTGCGTCATGCTGACATCAGCAGACACTATTCTGGATAATGTTAAAATTAAATAATTAAATAAATTCTAAAAATGATTAAAACTTTAGAAAAACATAGAAAATAAACCGTAGCTCAGATGAAAATGTTTTCTACATGAAAGTTGCTCAGAATGATGAGACGAATCCAGATACATAGCCCGTTCGTCTGGCACGCGTCCCTAGCATAGCGAACCTGCAACAATTCACCTCTAGTTCATCTGTCCGAAAACGCGAAACACCGGGGATACTTTGCCGGTTGTTTCCCCCTCTCGCTGGTATCACCTACTACCGCGTTAGGGAACACCTAGCACCACTCATTGTCATGTCATGCATTGTATTTACTGTTTATGTTTGCATTGTATTTACTGTTTCTTCCCCCTCTTCTCTCCGGTAGACTACGAGACCGATGCTGCTACTGCCCAGTTCGACTACGGTGTTGACGACCCCTCCTTCTTGCCAGAGCAACCAGGCAAGCCCCCCCTAATCACCAGATATTGCCTATTCTTCTCTCTACTGCTTGCATTAGAGTAGTGTAGCATGTTACTGTTCGGTTACTCCTATTCTATTGCATAGCCTGTCATTGTTGCTATAGTCATTGATACCTTACCTGCAACCCTAAATGCTAGTTTATCATCATTGGCCCTACATACTTGTCAGTCTGCCTTGCTATACTATCGGGCCGTGAACACTCGGGAGGTGATCACGGGTATATACTTTACATATATACATACTATGCAGATGGTAACTAAAGTCGGTTCGGCTCATTGAGTACCTGCGAGTGATTCATGGATTGGGGGCTGAAAGGACATTTGTCCCGATGGCCTTCTGTGTGTATCTTTGTGGCAGAGCGACAGGGCAGGTTGAGACCACCTAGGCGAAGGTGGGCCTGGCCTTTGTCGGCATTCGTGGTCGCTTCATAATAACACGCTTAACGAGATCTTGGTATTTGATTTGAGTCTGGCCATTGGCCTATAGGCACTAACCAACTACGCGGGAACAGTTATGGGCACTCGACGTCGTGTTATCAACCGAAGCCTTCGTGACGTCAGCGACTGAGCGGCACGCGCCGGATTGGACCGTAAGCCTGCTCTTCTATTAAGGGGCTAGGTCTGCTTCAAGCCGCCCTCGCAACGTGCAGGTGTGCAATGGGCGATGGGCCCCGACCCCTGCGTGCCTAGGATTTAGACCGGCGTGCTGACCTCTCTGTTGTGCCTAGGTGGGGCTGCGGCGTGTTGATCTTCCGAGGCCAGGCATGACCCAGGAAAGCATGTCTGGCCAGATGGGATCAAGCGTGTTGGGTTATGTGGTGCACCCCTGCAGGGAAGTTTATCTATTCGAATAACCGTGTCCCTCAGTAAAAGGACGAGCCGGAATTGTAGCTTGACCTTATGACAACTAGAACTGGATACTTAATAAAACACACCCAGACAAGTTCCACAGACAACCCGGTGATCGCTTTTCCACAAGGCGACGAGGGGAGGATCGCTCGGTAGGATTATGCTATGCGATGCTACTTGGAGGACTGCAATCTATTCTCTTCTACATGCCGCAAGATGGAGGCTGCCAGAAGCGTAGTCTTCGATAGGACTAGCTATCCCCCTCTTATTCTTGCATTCTGCAATTCAGTCCACCGATATTGCCTCTTTACACATGTACCCATGCATATGTAGTGTAGATCCTTGCTTGCGAGTACTTTGGATGATTACTCACGGTTGCTTTGCTCCCTCTTTTGCCCCCTTTTCCTCTTCTTCCCGGATGCCTGAACCAGATGTTGGAGCCCAGGATCCAGATGCCACTGTCGATGACGACTACTACACTGGAGGTGCCTACTACTATGTGTAGGCCGCTGACAACGACCAGGAGTAGTTAGGAGGATCCCAGGCAGGAGGCATGCGCCTTTTTCGATCTGTATCCCACTTTGTGCTAGCCTTCTTAAGGCAAACTTGTTTATCTTATGTCTGTAGTCAGATATTGTTGCTTCCGCTGACTCGTCTATGATCGAGCACTTGTATTCGATCCCTTGAGGCCCCTGGCTTGAATTATGATGCTTGTATGACTTATTTTATTTTAGAGTTGTGTTGTGATATCTTCCCATGAGTTCCTGATCTTGATCATACACGTTTGCGTGTATGATTAGTGTACGATTGAATCGGGGGAGTCACAAGTTGGTATTAGAGCTGACTGCCTGTAGGAATCCCCCTTCCACACTCGTTAGCCGAAGTCGAGTCTAGTCACTACAAAACTTTTACTAACATGGTTGTGTGCCTTATGGGCCCACGTCGCCATTGGGTGGTATTAGGATCTTTTACTTCTCGACCTTTACTCTGGGGCTCTGAACTCTCTCCTACTCAGGTTAAACGAATTTACTAACTCTAACATTAGGATCTCGTTACCACGTTCACCCCAAAGTTGGATAAGCCATAGTTCTTCTGTAGGATAGTATTTTGAATAGTACCCACATTGTCATTTGACATTGAAACATCTTTGTTTTTAGATGGAAGCCACGAGGCAGGTCGTGCACCACATGGCGGCCATTGGTGCCTCAGGATCATCTGCTGTGCTAGCTAAGATGATGACCTATCTAGGTTATCGCTGGCACCCTGAGTACACCGTCTACGAGGAGTACCAGGACTTTACCCAGGAGTAGTACCGTGCCATCGTCCACCTCTACTCTCGGGAGTATGACTCCACTACTGTGCTACACACCGCTCATGGTGTTGGAGTGACCATCGAGATGGCAGTTCATGATGCTGCCTAGGCTGCTCTGACACGTCTTCATGGAGAGTATCGGGCGTTGGACACTTCCCCTTTCAGGCACATTGCTATCGCATCCGACGTTGGTGCGAAGGGATACTACACTGCTGCCTACTCTACCGTCACCGGAGAGCCCTTCCACCATCAGAGCCTGGTTCTGCATGCTGATGGGCTAGACCGAGCTAACAGAGCTCTTCGCCACGAGTTGTACACCACTCGTCAGCACCTTTACAGGGCTTTGACGTTGTTGCACCCCTTTGTCCGATCTAGACAGCTACCACATTCTGCGATCTACCCAGCCCAGACCGTGATGCCCCATGGTGTCGGTTGGCCAGAGGTGGGAGGCTACTCTCCCGCACTTGGTCCTCTTCTGCCACCCTTAGCGTCGGATTCTACACCAGAGTATCTGCGGCCCCCAGGCCACAGACGTGGAGGACTATCCGTTGCCGACTACTACCGGTGTCAGCTCGACTACCTCCACAAGTACCTCCACAGGACCGATGTAGTCTTGCTTATTAGTATTAGATGCATTCGCCGCGAGCCTGCGTGCCGCCTATGATGACTTAGTCTATGTACTAAACTCTGTGTACTGAACTCTATGACCGACCCCTTTTGTAACTTATGCCGACTACTATGTAGTACCTGTCGTGCTCCTTTCATTATGCATGTTCCACCATGAATGATTCTTGTCTATGCAAAATTTCTCACTACTGAACTACCCCTTGTTATATATTAACAGGATGGTTAGACCAGGTGGTCGTGGTCGTGGCGGCAATGCCCCACCACCGCCTGAGTACATGGCTGGTATGGTCCAACAGCTCGAGATGAATCACCAGTTCATGGAGAATACGATGGCTCAGTTCCCTCGCCCCAATATGAACCAGCAGCCAGCCCAAGTGACTGCAGGATTTCATGCGACTCAACCCAACCATGGACCGCAGCTCAACTCAGCCGTTGGATGCTGATGACTGGCTCCGTGACATCACCTATGAGATGGAGTCTGCAGATGTAGCCCCTGCCCGCTATGTCACCTTTGCTTCCTTCTTTCTGAAGGGACCCGCAGCTCAATGGTGGGATAGCCACAAGCGTACTCTGCCAGTAGGAACAATCATCACCTGGCCAGACTTCCAAGCTGCTTTCCGTGCCCGTTTCATTCCTCAGGGAATCATGGACATGAAGAAGCGTGAGTTCCGCAACCTCACCCAGGGCAACAAAACTGTGGAAGCTTATCAGCGGGAGTTTCTGGACTTATCCCGCTATGCTGAAGAAGACATTGCAACTGATGCACGCACACAGGAGAAGTTTCGTGATGGACTACAAGCTGACATCAAGCTCGCACTTCTAGTGCATGACTTTGCTGATTTCGCCACCTTGGTGAACAAGGCCATCAATGTCGAAACTGGTCTGCAGGAACACCAAAGCTCTCACAGGCGCAACCGTGACACAGGCTCATCTTTGGGCCCGCCCTTGCAGAAGCATAAGATATGGATCCCGAACACCATGTACCGTCCAAATGCACCTGCCCCAAGGCAGACCAATGATGCACCTCGTCTGCCTCCTCCACCATCTAGGCAGCCAAGGCTTCCAGCTCCACCACCCCAAGCTCCTGTTCCCACTCCCAATAATGGTCTGTGCTACAAGAGTGGTCAACCAGGTCATCGTGCCAGGGACTGCAATCAGAATCAGAATAAACTGGCTCTTCCAGCAGCTGGCCGTGGTAACATCCAACCCCGCAACAGCAATGGCAAGTCTTATGGTCGTGTTCATGCCAACCATGTTGATCTGAATGTAGCTCAAGACCAGCCTGCTACTATGATGGGTACACTCCTCGTAAAGTCAGTACCAGCATCCGTTTTATTTGATACAGGAGCATCGCCCTCATTCATGTCAGAAGATTTTGCATTCATGCATGGCATTAAAAGCGAAGACATGAATGCTTCGCTATTAGTACACACCCCTACGGGCCAATGTCGGACCTCCATGATTTGCAACGACGTCCCCGTTGAAATCGAAGGACTGGAATTCCTTGTCTCTCCCATCGTACTGAAGTCCTGTAGCATTGATCTCATTCTGGAAATGAATTGGTTAAAGGCGCATACTGCTTCTATAGTTTGCGCCACTAAGACCGTCCATCTGCTACACCCTTCTGATGAAATAATTAGCTACAATGCTCGCCTGGTTCAGAATGCTGAGGCAAGGCTTTATGCCTTGAATGCATTGAACGCTATACCACTCGAGGGCATTGAAAATATTCCCGTCATACGCGAATTCCTTGACGTCTTTCCTGAAGAGCTTCCATGGATCCCCCCTACCAGAGCTGTCGAATTCATCATCGACTTGAAACCAGGCACCACTCCTATAGCCAAACGGCCCTACAAGATGCCGCCGCATGAACTCATTGAGCTCAAGGAGGAAATCGACAAATCTCTTCGAAGTGGTTTCATTAGCCCAAGTTCCTCTCCTTGGGGAGCACCTTCTCTCTTTGTCAAGAAGAAGGATGGGACAAACCGATTGATCGAAGACTATCGTCCTATTAACCAAGCTACCATTCATAACAAATATCCTCTTCCTCGGATCAATGACCTATATGATCAGCTGGCTGGTTCGTCAGTGTTCTCTAAACTTCACTTGAGGTTGGGTTACCACCAGATCCGTGTTCGCAAAGAGGATATGCGAAAGACCGCATTTGTGACTCGCTATGGTTCATATGAGTACACCGTCATGTCTTTCGGATTAACCAATGCTCCAGCCACCTTCTCTCATCTGATGAACTATATCTTTATGGAATACCTCGACAAGTTTGTTGTGGTTTATCTGGATGATATCCTGGTATATTCCAAGAATGAAGAAGAACATGCTGAACATCTTCGTCTTGTTCTGGAAAAGCTTAGAGAGCATCAACTTTATGCCAAGTTCTCCAAGTGCGAATTCTGGCTTCCCGAAGTAACCTATCTTGGGCATGTAATCTCCAAGGATGGTATTGCCGTCAACCCCGAGCGAGTTTAGGCTATTCCCGATTGGACTCCTTCGAAGAATATCAAGCAAGTCAGAAGTTTTCTCGGAGTCGCCAGCTATTGCCGTCGATTCGTCGAGAACTTCTCGAAGATCTCTAGACCTCTGACTAACCTGCTTCATAAGGGCGTCAAGTTTGAGTGGACAGAAAAGTGTCAGGAAAGTTTCCATGCGCTCAAAGACAAGTTGACTTTTGCCCCAGTGCTTGCTCCTCCAGATACTAAGAAGGACTTCGTCATCTATTGTGATGCTTCACGTCAAGGCCTAGGCGCTGTCCTAATGCAAGAGCATAAAGTGATTGCTTATGCCTCTCGACAATTGTGCCCTCACGAAGAGATCTATCCAGTTCATGACCTCGAGCTTGCTGCTGTTATACATGCACTAAAACAGTGGCGACATTACCTTCTCGGTAATCATTGTGAGATCTTCACCGACCACCAAAGTCTGAAGTATCTGTTTACTCGACCAGACTTGAACCTCCGTCAGCAGAGATGGATGGAGACTGTAGCATATTTTAACTTGGGTATCTCCTATACTCCAGGCAAGGCTAATGTAATGGCTGATGCCTTGAGCCGCAAGTCATACAGCAACCACCTCCAGGTTCACAAAGTTTAGCCCTCGCTTGTTGAGGAATTCAGAAAGCTGAACCTGCATATTGTTCCTCCTGGTGCTCTCACTCCACCTCCTTCTGAAAGCCGCAAAATGAACCTCCATGTTGTTTCCCAGGGTTCTCTCAATACCCTGGTTGCTATAGCAGATCTCGTGGAAAGCATCAAGATGCTGCAGAAGTATGACTCTCAAGCCCACAAGATTAAGCGCTACCTTGAAGAAGGAAAGCCCTTGTTCTTCACTATTGATGATACTGGCACTTTGTTCTTTAAAGGTCGCCTAGTGGTCCCTTCAAAAGATAACCTGGATAAGACTCAGGTGGTTATGAAAGAAGCTCATGATACACCTTTGTCTATTCATCCTGGTAATACCAAGATGTACCAAGACATTCGTCAGAGATTCTGGTGGTCTAATATGAAGCAAGATATTGCTCGTTATGTTGCTAAGTGTGACGTTTGTCATCGTTCAAAGCAGAGCATCAAAGGCCTGCTGGAACTCTGCAACCTATCTCTATTCCTGACTGGAAATGGGACCATGTTGAAATGGACTTCGTCACTGGATTCCCCAAATCGCAGAAAGGTAATGATGTTATTCTTGTCGTCATTGACCGGCTTTCCAAAGTTGCGCATTTTCTGGCTGTCAAAGAAACTATCATTGCCAGTCAGCTGGAAACCCTCTACATTTCCAGAATTGTCTCACTTCACGGTATTACATTGGTAATCAGTTCAAACCATGGCAGTTGAGGGAGTCCTGGATTAGGGGGTATCCAGACTGCCGGACTGTATACATTGTCCGGACTATTGAAGCGTGGAGATACAAGACTCAAGACTTTGGCCCGTGTCCGGATGGGACTCTCTTTGCGTGGAAGACAAGCTTGGCGATCCGAATATTGTGTTTCCTTCCTTGTAACGGACTCCATGTAAACCCTAGCCCTCTCCGGTGTCTATATAAAGCGGAGGGGTTGGTCCTTAGAAGGCTGATCACAATTACAATCATACCATCATAGGCTAGCTTCTAGGGTTTAGCCTCTACGATCTTGTGGTAGATCTACTGTTATACTACTCATATCTTCAGTATTAATCAAGCAAGAAGTAGGGTTTTACCTCCATCGAGAGGGCCCGAACCTGGGTAAACATTGTGTCCCTTGCTTCCTGTTACCATCAGCCTAGACGCACAGATCGGGACCCCCTACCTGAGATCCGCCGGTTTTGACACCGACATAGGTGCTTTCATTGAGAGTTCCTCTATGTTGTCGCTGCAAGGCTTGATGGCGCCTTCAATCATCAGCAACACGGTCTAGGGGGAGACTTTTCTCCCTGGACAGATCTTCGTGTTCAGCTGCTTCGCACTGCGGGCTAATTCGCTTGGCCACCTAGAGCAGATCGACAGCTACGCCCCTGGCCACTAGATCAGGTTTGGAAACCTGAACTACACGACGGACATCCGCGGAGACTTGATCTTCGACGGATTCGGGCCCATGCCAGGAGCACCTGATAGTCACGACGAGCACAGCTTAGACCTGCTGTCGGACAAAGCTCGGGGTATCACCCCCACAGTACCCTCGGATCTAAAGCCAGAGCGGGTTGTGCTGCCTAAAGATGGAGGGCTGGACCCCGTCCCACAGGCCGCACACTCATCGGCGGTGGAGCCGAACACGGGTCTCACCTCTGTGGTGGCCTGTGACTTTAGACCCCTGGATTCGCATCCGGATGTTGGTTCCTGTCCGTGCACTCCCAAGCCAGTCGAGCCAGGTTGGGCTCCGGTAATGGAGTTCACCATTGCGGATACCTTCCAGCACTCGCCCTTTGGCGACATGCTGAATTCGTTAAAAACTCTCTTGATGAAAAATCCGGGCGAACTATGTCCGCCGAGAGGGAAGCAAAGCGATGAAGAAACTCGTTACCCACCCACCACCCACTTCATAGCCATGGTTGATGATTTAACCGACGTGCTTGACTTCGACTCCGAAGGCATCGACGGTATGGACGACGATGCAGGAGAAGATTCAGAATCTATGGGGTACCAGACTTTCGCCTCGTCACACGACATATACATGGTGGATACGCCCAAGGAGGACGACAGTGACAATCCGGAAGATAAAACCCCCGGGCAAAAGCCAAAGCTACGGCGCAGACACCGTTCCAAGTCCAGCAACAGTAAAAATAGCAGCAAGAACACCAGAAGGATCGATACTCCGGTCAACCCCGAAGGCAACAACAACCACACGGAACCAGCGATGGAGCAGGACGAACCAGGTCACGCCGAACACAGTTCAGAGCAGATGCCCAAGGACAATGATCCAGAGGGACGAGTTCATCAAACCGGCCCAGGACAAGAAGACAGTCTGGACGATGATGCATTCATCATTCCAGAAGAACGCGTGGAACGAGATAACCTCCACGAAAAGCTTATGGCCACAGCGAGAAATCTGAAGAAGCAGAAGCAACAGCTCAAAGCCGCACAGGAAACGCTCAACCATAGATGGAATAAAGTGCTAGACACTTAAGAAAGATATGGCGACGATCGCCATACAAAGAGCTATCCAAAAGGCAAGCTACTGCCAGAATTCGACGACGAGGCCGTTCCACCAAAGACTAATACAACCAGGAGGCCCAACGTACTGCTCCACAACCGCAACGGAACAACCACCGACGCCGCGTACGATCTACGTGAGCACCTGGATAAGAAGGCTGGCGCAGCTAGGTCCATCTACGGATCTAAAGGACACACCCCGGCAAGGGACTATGGTCACCAAAACGATTACGCTAATCAAATACCAGTTCGAAATAAACACCGGACACAACAACAGCCGACCGCATGCCATAGCGCGTCCAGATACAGAGGGGCTGCCCACCCCCTATGCTTCACCAAAGAAGTACTGGACCATGAATTCCCACAAGATTTCAAACCTGTGAACATAGAGGCATATGACGGAACGACAGATCAAGGGGTCTGGATCGAGGATTTTATCCTGCATATTCACATGGCTCGTGGGGATGGTCTCCACGCCGTCAAATACCTTCCCCTAAAGTTGAAGGGACCAGCTCGACACTGGTTGAAAAGCCTCCTCGAAAATTCAATTGGGAGTTGGGAGGAACTCAAAGACGCATTCAGGGCCAATTTTCAAGGGACTTATGTCCGGCCTCCGGATGCTAACGATTTAAGTCACATAATCCAAGAGCCCGGAGAGTCCGCACGCAAGCTTTGGAACAGATTCCTCACTAAGAAGAATCAAATTGTCGATTGTCCGGACGCCGAAGCCTTAGCGGCATTCAAACACAAGATCATGACGAGTGGCTCGCTGCACACCTCGCCAAGAAAAGCCAAGGACAATGGCAGCCCTAACAAGCCTTATGACCCACTTTTATGCTGGTGAAGATAGCTGGCTAGCCCAGAAGGCACCAGCGACCCCAAAGACATCCGAAATAAGGGATGGCAACGGGAAGCCACGACGTAATAAAAACAAACGCCAAAACAAGGAAGAGAGCCCGGATAACACAACGGTTAATGCCGGATTCAGGGGCTCTCGACCTGATCAGCAAAAGAAGCCATTTAAAGGCAGTAAAGAGGGACCATCCGGTCTGAATAGAGTTCTAGACAGACTGTGCCAAATTCATGGCACCCCTGACAAACCTGCGAACCACACGCAGAGAGAGTGGTGGGTCTTCTAGCAGGCCGAAAAATTAAATGCCGAACACAAGGGAAGGGATACACCAAGTGAAGACGAGGATGAACCTCGCCAGTCGAACACTGGGGGATAGAAAAAAATTCCCGCCAGAGGTTAAAACAGTGAACATGATCCACGCGACTCGCACATCCATGAGAAGGCACGAACGCGCACATAGAGACGCGCGCGACATAGAGCCCATCGTACCCACACCCAGCTACTGGATGACTTGTCCGATCACTTTCGATCACTTGGACGGCCGAACTAGAATTCGGCGCGGAGGATCAAAGGCCTTGGTGCTTGACCCAATAATCTACGGATACCGTCTCACCCGTGTCCTCATGGACGGCGGCAATAATCTCAATTTAATATACGAGGACACTGTCCGCAGGATGGGGATAAACCCATCCAGAATTAGTCAAAGCAACACCACCTTTGAAGGGGTGATACCAGCGCCGAAGCCTACAAAGCAGGGCTCCGCTGCATCGAGGTAACATTCGGCTCTTCGGGCAACTCCAGAAGCGAAGAACTACTCTTCATCATCGCACCCTTCCACAGCGACTATCATGCATTGCTTGGAAGAACGGCCTTCGCCCGCTTCAATGCATTGCCACACTATGGCAACCTTACACTCAAGATGCCTAGTCCACGTGGCGTCATCACCGTTAGTGGAATCACAGAGCGCTCTTCACGCGCAGAGGAACACGCGACGGCCCTAGTGGCCGGACTATAAGCGGCCTCCAATATCAGAACATGACTGGTCATTAAGACCAAAGACACGGTTAGACGAGTCCGGTAGCCCGGATAAAATTGAACCAGGGCACCGTATATGTAATCCCATAGCGGACACCAGGGCCTATAAATATTTAATACAGCCCCACACTTGGCTCAACCTTATTGGCAGGCCAACATCTTGCACTTTTACTATCCATCGCATACTTACGTTGTACTCTCCTATGAGTTTTCTTTTTCCACAGACAATGTTCCCGCGATACCCTTCCAGGATACGGCACAACGGAGACAAAGGCGCAAACATGCAGTAGGGCCCCGTTCAACAGGTTTTTTTAGATTAAGCCCCTATGTAAACGTTTTCTATTGCCTCTTGTTGTTTAACCATTCCATGGGTTCCATACCCACAGAGGATACTGCCGTTATTGGCATTTCGCCATGACAGATTAACGCACGTACCTGGAAACATAGGGTTTATAACGAATGGGCATTCTTGAGCCCATCGTCTGTCATAAGGTCCGAATACCTTCAGGAATGTTCGGCATCACGAGTTTGGCCTTATATGCATCAGCTCCGAATCATGTCTTTGGTCAAATGTTGGGTTTGCCCGGCTCCTGGGTTTGCCGCCTTACGTTCCGTTATTATCGGCTAAGGTGGCCAAAGGAGAACTACTGCGATTGTGCCCTGGTTATTCCGGACGAGCACCTCAGTAGAGAAAGCCAAAAACTGACTGTCATGATACAACGAGAGACTGTTCAACCACTCGAAGAATTATCGGAATCTTTAGGATCCTGATGCATTAACGAAGGACCGTTTCCCGGTCATGTACACACGCGCCCGTATTCGGATGCAAGCGAAAGTACCAGGGGCTACATAGTAGCCCCACCATTAGACTCCCATGGCTAAGCGAAAGCATTACAGCTATATAGTCTGGTTGCCTAGTTCGACGTGCGATCACCTCCTTAATGGACCAAGATGTTGGATCAAGTGTGATTATGCATATTTTTCTCGAACACCCCCGCATTATACGCGTGGGGGGCTGAAGCCAACGATTGCTAACTTTCGGATTACATGTATATATATATACAAAAAACGGCCGCACAGGAGACACAACAATACTTTCAGGAAAAAAGTATAAATATAGCCTCACAACCAAAATAACATTGTTTTTACAATGATCTGATTTGTCACTCGAACAAGAAATTCTTCGAGCACTGCACCTCTATTAGGCGGGCACCTTCTGTGACCTGCGCCAAGTAGTGCTCGGCCGGATATTGGCCCCCCGCTGGATCCTGGGTCGCTATAATGGTGTCCTCCATCTCCGTCCAATAGGCTTTAACGCGGGCAAGAGCCATTCACGCACCTTCTATGCACGCCGACCTCCTCATGGCGTCGATCTGAGGCACGGCCCCAAGGAACTGTTGCACCAAGCCAAAGTAACTGTCCGGCTTAGGCCCCTTCGGCCAAAGATGGTCTATTACAGACCGCATTGCAAGCCCGGACAGGCTGTGAAGCTCCGCTAAAGTAGCCATCTTGTCACTTAACGGCAGCGGGCGAGTGGGAGCATTGAATTGTGACAAGAAAAGCTTGTCCACTTCCTTATCACCCTGATCTTCGAAGAACTTGGCAGCGTCAGCTGTACTCTTCGCCAAATCTGCATATGCGTCCGCAGGACTCCAGTGTCCATCCAGGGGAGCGTACTTCGAATCGAAAAACTTCGTCCGCAGCAAGTACGAGCCCCCAGCCGCAATTTTACTGGCCTGTTGAAGCTCCTCCCGCGCACCCCTGAGCTCGGTCTTTCCTTGGTGGCATTAAGTGCCTTGTTCAGGCGGCCAAACTATCCTTATGCTCCTTTTTAAGGATCTCATACCGGTCAGCGGCATTTTTTAACTCCACAGCCATTTCGGCTATCTTTTCCTCGCTTCAGCGATGAGCAGCCTGTTTGGCTCTCAATTCCTCGGCCGCCTTTAGGGCAACCGCATTGCTAACCCGAGCTTGTTCCTTGGCCTGGGAAAGTTCCGCCCGCAGGGCCTCCACGGCAGCAGCACCATCTGCAGTCCAAACATACTACATTAATATCATGCCACCTTCATATTTTCCTATACAAAGGAGGGCAGAGCACATACCTTGTGATTTGTCCAGCCGCTTGTTCACCAGCGTGATATCGGCATCAATCGATCCAATCTGCCTCGTTAGTTCGGCAAGTTCAACGGACTGGCCGGCGGCCGGACCCACAGGTACCTGCGCATATTTGCAGCATAACCATTGGTTTATGATCCCCCGTATGCCGCCTAGGGCAGGCAACCAGAGTCCGAGGGGCTACTATCTATATGGAGCACACCTAGCACGTGCCTCATAGCCAAAAACTAGTGTATTCTTCACTACATACCTCAAAGCCTCTGAGCAGGCTTGTAAATGCTTCATTCAAGACGCTTGTAGCGGATGAAATCTTCTTGAGCATCGCGCTCATTAATGAACGGTGCTCCTCCGAGAGTGCAGCTCGCTCCAGTAGGCCTGTCAGTACGTCCGGCCGGACATTGAACTGTGCCGGGCCCTTCCCATCGCCCCCCGTGGGAGCCAAACGCTCTGGGCTCAGGGCGGATGATGCATTGGCTTCCGGCTTCGGCAGATCCGGACTCCTCCGTGACGACAACTCGGTGTCGTCCGCTTCATGAGTCGGAGAGGCGGGTGGGGTCTTGCTCTCCATCATCTCCGGAGGAAGATCCCCCGAAGACGAACTCTGTTGAGAAGAGCTGCTAGCCGGATTGCAAAAGACGAATCCCGGTTATTGATCTAGGAGAAACATAGTACCTTCAAATTAATGATTGACTTACAGCTCGGTGGAGGGTTGGCCCGTTGGCGGGCACGACGCGGTGAGGGTGCCCGTCGGGGCAAGGCCCCCTGGGGATACCTTTTTCCTTGGTTTGGGCATCTCCGCCTCCAAGTCTTCGGAGGCAGCCCTCTTCTTCCCGCGCGGGGAGGAGGCCTTAGCCTCCCCTCCCCGACTATCCCCCTTAGGGGAGGTAACAATTCCCCTAGTCTGGATTGAACTCCCACATCCGAAGAGGCCGGCGTTGGCATGGCAACATCCGTCAGATTAACATCACTTGCATTATCCTGACAAGGTTAATGTCCCTCTCAAGAAGCTCTCGGATGCGATTCTGCAGTACTGGTACATCACTAGCGGGCCCCCAATTCCGTCCTACGTCGGTCCAAGACGCCAACTATGGCGGAGGGCCCGAGCGAAACTCGGGGGCGGCTACCCACTTTGTGCCCGTGGGAGCCGTAACATAAGACCACCTCCGCTGCCATACATCGGATACTTCTGGGAAAGAAGCCTCTGGCCATGGGGCATCGGCGTTCCTGCTTATTATGGCACCTCCGCAATCCACATGTCTCCGCTCGATCATCTTCGGCTTCACATTAAAGGTCTTGAGCCATCAGCCAAAGTATGGAGTGACGTGGAGAAAAGCCTCGCACACGATAATGAACGACGAGATATGGAGGATAGCGTCCGGAGCCAGATCATGAAAATCCAACCCATAGTAGAACATGAGCCGCCTCACAAAGGGGTCGAGGGTGAAGCCCAAGCCACGGAGGAAGTGAGGGACAAACACGAGCACTCATTGGGCTCCGGTGTAGGGATGACCTACCCTGGAGCAGGAAGCCTGTGCTAGATGTCGGCGGTCAGGTATACGACCTCCCTAAGCTTCACGATGTCTTCCTTTTGAATCAAGGAGGCCACCCACTGGCCTTGAGGGTCAGATCCAGACATATTGGAGGATCTGGGGTGTTGAAGCCTAGGTTTCAGGTGTTAGAACTCGAGGTGCGAGAAGGCGTGAGGAAGGTGGAAAAGAGGCATAGGCCTCGACCCCATTATAAAGGTGGTGAATACCAAGAGTCCTCAATGTGACCGTTTGAAGCTTATCTAAAAACACACGGAGTTATACCCACGGCCTTCTTGGGGTCATGCACGCCCATATAAATGGAAAATCCCGGAATAAGAGGAACACGATCTCTGCCTCGACGGGACGTGCCAATAAAACCGCCTCGCAACACGAGTCGAGGTGGGGCAGGAAACGACGGTTCGCGTTGGACAAGGCCACGATGCAAGGGCACGACGTACGAAGATTGCCAGCGGATCAGATTTATGCTATGGTATGTGAAGATCATCTTGCAGATCCGGACACGGTCTACGTGTTCGATAACCACTTTGGAGCATGGGGACTCATATACATCGTCCGGACTGCCGGACTATATACATCGTCCGGACTATTGAAGCATGGAGATACGGGACTCAAGACTTTGGCCCGTGTCCGGATGGGACCCTCCTTTGCGTGGAAGACAAGCTTGGCGATCCGGATATTGTGTTTCCTTCCTTGTAACCAACTCCATGTAAACCCTAGCCCTCTCCGGTGTCTATATAAACCGGAGGGGTTGGTCCTTAGAAGGCCGATCACAATTACAATCATACCATCATAGGCTAGCTTCTAGGGTTTAGCCTCTACGATCTCGTGGTAGATCTACTCTTATACTACTCATATCTTCAGTATTAATGAAGTAGGAAGTAGGGTTTTACCTCCATCAAGAGGGCCCGAATCTAGGTAAACATTGTGTCCCTTGCTTCCTGTTACCATCAGCCTAGATGCACAGATCGGGACCCCCTACCCGAGACCTCCGGTTTTAACACCGACATCAGTTTATTCACTTCAAGATTTTGGGCAAGTTTCCAAGAAGCTATGGGGACTCATCAGTCTTTCAGCACTGCTTTTCATCCTCAGTCGCAAGGGCAAGTTGAACGTGTCAACCAAGTTCCTGAAGACATGCTTCGAGCTTGTGTTATTTCCTTCGACAAGAAATGGGAGGAATCTCTCCCGTATGCTGAGTTCTCTTATAGTAATAGCTATCAAGCTAGTCTGAAGATGGCCCCTTCAAAGTGTTATATGGACGAAAGTGTCGAACCCCTCTGAACTGGTCAGAAACTGGGGAACGTCCACTCTTCGGTCCGAATATTATCCAACATGCCGAAGAACAATTTCGCATTATGGGCGAGAATCTCAAGACTGCTCAGTCGCGTCAGAAGAGTCAGTATGACCGTCATCATAAGGACATGGTCTATCAACCTGACGAAAATGCTTATCCTCGAGTCACACCAATGAAGGGTGCTCACCGCTTCGAGATCAAGGGCAAGCTAGCTCCTCGCTATATTGGTCCTTTCACTATTCTGGAAAGGCGTGGAAAAGTGGCATACCAACTGGAGCTTCCACCGAACCTTTCTCAGGTTCACGATGTGTTCCACGTGTCACAAATACGCCGCTGCTTCAAGGAACCAATCCGAGCAGTGGATCATGAAGTGCCTGAGTTACAACAGGACCTCTCCTATAAAGAGTGTCCGGTCCGCATTCCCGACCAAGCTGAATGCCGCACACGTCAGAAGGCGATCAAGTTCCTCAAAGTCCAGTGGTCGCACCATTCTGAAGATGAAGCCACTTGGGAACGCGAGGATCGCCTACGTGATGAATACCCTGCATTGTTTCCTTCTACCTCATAAATCTCGGGACAAGATTTCTTGTAGTGGAGGAAATTTGTAACCCCTGGATAAATATGCTATAGTGAAACACCGCTAATGATGCCACATCACCTCCATTACTGTTCCTAATCTTTCGTTAGATCAAAACCGATTCAAAAATCAATTCAAAATATGTCAAACAACAAAAGTTTTCAAACCTTGAAACAAAAACATTCAGTGGGAGCCAAATATTGCACTGGTAATTATTGTGGAGAAAACATTTTTTTAGAAAGTGCCTACATATTTTAAAATGAAATAAAACAGAAAAGAAACCCCCCCAAACCCCCCTGGGCCAACTGGCCCAGCTAGCCAACAGCCAAATCGGCCCAGCCGGGTCGGCCCACTCCCCCCCATTCCCCTGGTCACCTCCTTCCCCGCGCCCTGTTCCCCCGACCATGCCATGAATAGGAGGAACAGGGGCGCGTCCTCATAGCACCACCTCGCCGACCCTGCCGAGGGGATAAGATCGCTAGCGCCGCGCCTCCTCGGGTCTCCTCCCCACTCCACACCGCGCTCCCTCTCGGCCTCTCCCTCTCCCCTCAGATCCACCTCGCCGCTCCTCCTTTTCCACCGCATCTGAGCGCCGCCATGGACTCTCCGCCATAAATCGCGCGGCCACAGCCATTGCCTCGCCTCGCCAGCGTGTCCATCGCCTTCGCCATCGTAGTCCTCGTCAATCGGTGGCCGCAGCTGGAGCTCAGAGGCGCTGCTACATGGTTCCCCTTCTTCCTCATCTTCGGTCACCGCCACTCTTCACCAACTCTAGCGACGCCCCTCTGCTGCTACTAAACCACCACGGGCCATCTTGCGTGCATACGGTGAGCTCCTCCACCTCCTCTCCTCCTCATTAAGCCCCTCGCACACCGTAGCTACCTCGTCGTCGTTGTCGTGAGCCCGTCGCCGCGGATCACCTCGCCGCCATGGCCATGCTCTCCGTCGTGCTCGCTTGAGCACGGCATCGTGATCCTGGTGCTTCCAGGAACCCAACACAACCGCGCACGCGCTTCCTTGTGGCACCTATCCCCTAGCTCGATTGAGTGCCCGAACGCGTCGCCGCACGCGCTCGTCACCGGCAACCGTCCGGTGACCATTTGGTCCCGGGCTCGTGCTGTTGTGCTCGCGCACGCACGTAGGCCTCGCCCCGCTCTCTAGTTTGCCCGAAATCGCCCCGTATCATCGTTGTCATTGCTCGCCCGGAGCACCTCCCCGCCGCGAGCTCGAAGCACTCGCCCCCGTCCGTTCCAACCCCTCTGGCCACCACCGCTTGACACGCGACGCCGAGCCGCGTCGAACGCGCCCGGCCATAGCCCAGCAGACCCCCTGTGCGCGAAATCCGCGCCCCTCCCAAGCCGTGCTGCCGCGTTTGGCTCGCAGGAGTCAGCTCCGGCGCGTCTCCGGCCCGTGTCCGACTTGGCGTCCATGTGGCACCGCCTGGGCCAATGACTGGTGGGCCCAGGGCCCCCTTTGACCTATTGACCGTGGTCAACTTGCTGACTGGGCTGGTCCCAGCAGCTGACCAGTGGCCCCCCACCCTATAAGCTAATTAAATTAGTTAAATTAATTAATCTAGGCCAATTAGTCACTGACTAATGGGCCCACACTTAGTTAGTTCTAATTAGTTTAAAACAAATCCTATTTCACCTCTCGCTCGAAGGATGTGGGTCCCATCGAACCACATGTCGAATTGACTCGATTAACAAGACTGTTGACTGATGACCTCAGCATTCTGACATGCTGACATCAGCAGACACTATTCTGGATAATGTTAGAATTTAATAAGTAAATAAATTCTAAAAATGATTAAAACTTTAGAAAAACATAGAAAATAAACCGTAGCTCAGATGAAAATGCTTTCTACATGAAAGTTGCTCAGAACAACAAGACGAATACAGATATGCAGCTCGTTCATCTACCACGCGTCCCTAGCATAGCGAACCTGCAACATTTCACCTCTAGTTCATCTGTCCGAAAACGTGAAACACCGGGGATACTTTCCCGGTTGTTTCCCCCTCTCACCGGTATCACCTACTACCGCGTTAGGGCTCACCTAGCACAACTCATTGTCATGTCATGCATCGTCATGCTTATGTTTGCATTGTATTTACTGTTTCTTCCCCCTCTTCTCTCCGGTAGACTACGAGACCGATGCTGCTGCTTCCCAGTTCGACTACGGTGTTGACGACCCCTCCTTCTTGCCAGAGCAACCAGGCAAGCCCCCCCCCCTTGATCACCAGATATCGCCTATTCTTCTCTCTACTGCTTGCATTAGAGTAGTGTAGCATGTTACTGTTCGGTTACTCCTATTCTATTGCATAGCCTGTCATTATTGCTACAGTCATTAATACCTTACCCGCAATCCTAAATGCTCATCATTGGCCCTACATTCTTGTCAGTCTGCCTTGCTATGCTATCGGGCCGTGATCACTTGGGAGGTGATCACGGGTATATACTATACATATATACATACTATACAGATGGTGACTAAAGTCGGGTCGGCTCGTTGAGTACCCACGAGTGATTCATGGATTGGGGGCTGAAAGGACATTTGTCCCGATGGCCCTCTGTGTATCTTTGTGGCGGAGCGACATGGCAGGTTGAGACCACCTAGGCGAGAGGTGGGCCTGGCCTTGGTCGGCGTTCGCGGTTGCTTTATAATAACACGCTTGACGAGATCTTGGTATTTGATCTGAGTCTGGCCATTGGCCTATACGCACTAACCAACTACGCGGGAACAATTATGGGCACTCGACGTCGTGGTATCAGCCGAAGCCTTCGTGACGTCAGAGACTGAGCAGCGCGCGCTGGATTGGACCGTAAGCCTGCTCTTGTATTAGGGGGGCTAGGTCTGCTTCCGGCCACCCTCGCAACATGCAGGTGTGCAATGGGCGATGGGCCCAGACCCCTGCGCGCATAGGATTTAGACCGGCGTGCTAACCTCTATGTTGTGCCTAGGTGGGGCTGCGACGTGTTGATCTTCCGAGGCCGGGCATGACCCAGGAAAGTGTGTTCGGCCAGATGGGATCGAGCATGTTGGGTTATGTGGTGCACCCCGGCAGGGAAGTTTATCTATTCGAATAGTCGTATCCCTCGGTAAAAGGACGACCCAGAGTTGTACCTTGACCTTATGACAACTAGAACCGGATACTTAATAAAACACACCCAGACAAGTTCCATAGACAATCCGGTGATCGCTTTTCCACAGGGCGACGAGGGGAGGATCGCCGGGTAGGATTATGTTATGCGATGCTACTTGGAGGACTGCAATCTACTCTCTTCTACATGCCGCAAGACGGAGGCTGCCAGAAGCGTAGTGTTTGATAGGACTAGCTATCCCCCTCTTATTCTGGCATTCTGTAGTTCAGTCCATCGATATTGCCTCTTTACACATATACCCATGCATATGTAGTGTAGATCCTTGCTTGCGAGTAATTTGGATGAGTACTCACGGTTGCTCTTTTCCCCCTTTTTCCTCTTCTTCCCGGATGCCTCAACCAGACGTTGGAGCCCAGGATCCAAACGCCACTGTCGACGACGACTACTACACTGGAGGTGCCTACTACTACTTGCAGACCGCTGACGACGACCAGGAGTAGTTAGGAGGATCCCAGGCAGGAGGCCTGTGCCTCTTTCGATCTGTATCCCAGTTTGTGCTAGCCTTCTTAAGGCAAACTTGTTTATCTTATGTCTGTACTCAGATATTGTTGCTTCCGCTGACTCGTCTATGATCAAGCACTTGTATTCGAGCCCTCGAGGCCCCTAGCTTGTATTATGATGCTTGTATGACTTATTTTATTTTAGAGTTGTGTTGTGATATCTTCCCATGAGTCCCTGATCTTGATCGTACATGTTTGCGTGTATGATTAGTGTACGATTGAATCAGGGGCATCATAGGCGCGCCCCCACCCTCGTGAGGATGTGGGCCCCCTGGCCTTGATTATTTTGCCAGTATTTTTTATATTTTCCAAAAGTAATCTCTGTGGATTTTCAGGTCATTCCGAGAACTTTTGTTTTCTGCGCAATAAACAACACCATGGTAGTTCTGCTAAAAACAACGTCAGTCCGGGTTAGTTTCATTCAAATCATGCAAGTTAGAGTCGAAAACAGGGGCAAAAGTGTTTGGAAAAGTAGATACGTTGGAGACGTATCAACTCCCCCAAGCTTAAACCTTTGCTTGTCCTCAAGCAATTCAGTTGATAAACTGAAAGTGATAAAGAAAAACTTTTAAAAACTCAGTTTACTGTTGTTGTTGTAAATATGTAAAGCCAGCATTCAAGTTTTCAGAAAGGATTATGAACTAACCATATTCACAATAACACTTAGGTCTCATGTTCACTCATATCAATGGCATAATCAGCTAGCGAGCAATAATAATAAATCTCGGATGACAACACTTTCTGAAAACAATCATAATATGATATGGCAAAATAGTATCTCACTAGCCCTTTCTGAGACCGCAAAACATAAATGCAGAGCACCTTTAAAGATCAAGGACTGACTAAACATTGTAATTCATGGTAAAAGAGGTCCAGTCAAGTCATACCCAATATAAATTAATAGTAATGAGTGCAAATGACAGTGTGCTCTCCAGTGGGTGCTTTTTAATAAGAGGGTGATGACTCAGCATAAAAGTAAATAGATAGGCCCTTCACAGAGGGAAGCAAGGATTTGTAGAGGTGCCAGAGCTCGATTTTAAAATAGAGATGAATAACATTTTGAGCGGTATACTTTCACTGTCAACACAACAACTATGAGATCTCGATATCTTCCATGCTACATACATAATAGCCGGTTCCCAAACAGAATGGTAAAAGCTTATACTCCCCCACCACCAACAAGCACACTCCACAGCCATCTGGAACAATGGGGTACCGTCCATACCAACAACAGGCCTGGGGGAGTTTTGTTTTAATTATTTTGATTTGCTTTGATCTTTTTGATCATGGGACTGGGCATCCCGACTATGAGCCATTTTCTCGTGAATGAGCAGCGGAGTCCACTCCCCTTGAGAATAACCCACCTAGCATGGAAGATACAGACAACCCTAGTTGAAACATGAGCTGCTCGAGCATACAAAACAGAATTTCATTTGAAGGTTTGGAGTTACAAATTAACTTGGAACGACAAGTAATTACCGCATATAGGATGGTATGGTGGACTCATATGGAATAACTTTCGGGTTTATGGAGTTTGGATGCACAAGCAGTATTCCCGCTTAGTACAGGTGAAGGCTAGCAAAAGACTGGGAAGCGACCAACTGAGAGAGCGACAACAGTCATGAACATGCATTAAAATTAATCTACACCTGCAAGCATGAGTAGGATATAATCCACCATGAATATAAATATCATGAAGGCTATGTTGATTTGTTTCAACTACATGCGTGAACAGGTGCCAAGTCAAGTCACTTAAATCATTCAAAGGCGGATACCATCCTATCATACCACATCACAACCATTTTAATAGCATGTTGGCACGCAAGGTAAACCATTATAAGCTCCTAGCTAAGTAAGCATGGCATAAGCAACTATAATCTCTAATTGTCATTGCAAACATGTTTATTAATAATAGGCTAAATCAGGAACGATGAACTCATCATATTTACAAAAACAAAAGAGGTCGAGTTCATACCAGCTTCTGTCATCTCAATCAGTCCATCATATATCGTCATTATTGCCTTTCACTTGCACGACCGAACGGTGTGTATGATAATAATAGTGTACGTGCATTGTACTAAGCTAGAACCTGCAAGCATTCAATTCAAGGGAGAAGACAAAGTAATATGGGCTCTTGGTTAAATCAACAATCATGCATATGAGAGCCACTAAATATTTTCATTATGGTCTTCTACTCTTGACCCCCAAAGGAAAGAAAATAAATAAAACTATTTACACGGGAAAGCTCTCAACAAGCAAAAGAAGAACGAGAAATCTTTTTGGGTTTTCATTTTAATTACTACTACAAGCATGGAAAGTAAACTAACTAATTTTTTTGGTTTTCTGAAGGTTTATCTAACACACAAGAAGAAAGCTAGAAAAAGAAAATAAACTAGCATGGATAATACAATGAAAGAGTATGAGCACCGACAACTAGAATGGTGTGTAAATATGAATGTAATGTCGGTGAGAAATACGTACTCCCCCAAGCTTAGGCTTTTGGCCTAAGCTGGTTTATGCCCAAGGACCGCGGCTACTCTCCCCGGTGTACTGAGGAGTGTCATCCGGATACCACTGGCTAGCGATCTCCTCCGGATCCCACTGATAAGATGATGGACGATAAGGGTCAAGTGGAGGTTTCGGCTCAGGCTCTGGAGCGGATATCTGGCCTCGATGCACGTACACTACTTCTGGTAAGACAAGGTAATGGTCTGCAGTTAAATCAAACAACAAAGGCGCAGGCAGGGTAATAATCTCATTGTGTTTCTTATTAAATCTCAAGTCATACAGAAGCATCTTATCGTCATTGTCAACAATAAACTCATGCGCTACCATGCTCCTGTATTCTAAATAAGTAAGAGGCAACAGTGTCTCCTCTTTCTCATCATGTCTAATAGGTATCTCAAAATGTTTAGCAAGGCATGCAGCATAGATACCTCCAAAAATGGGGCCCTTTGTACGGTTCAGGCTTAACCGTTTAGCAATAACGGCACCCATACTAAAAGTGCTATCACCAAATAAGGCACGGAACAGAATAATAATATCAGGAACACTGAAGTTTCCACTATTTCCACGACCAATTAAGCATCAACTAGCAAATATGGAAAAGTAGCATAAAACAGGAAAATGTATGCTAGTGATTCTCGCATCGGAACCCTTCTTCGAATCCCCTACAGTAATAGTGTTAACAAAACCATCCCCATCTTTACGATGTGGTTCATCTAAGCTGCCCTCAAAGGGTATTCTACAAGCCGTGCAAAAATTACGTAATGACATTTCCTTAGCCTCATCATATAAATGAAAAGATACTGAAGGAGGTGAATTCTTAGGATAATATTAAAAGTTTTGCATGAAAGTATTGGTGTGTAAGAGATACTGATCGATCCGGTCGTGGAGGAAGTCGGTGAGGCCCGCATTTTTAGCCAAGGAATAAAAGTCTTCATAAATCCTGGCTGCTCTTAAGAAATTATCACATGGCCACTCACAAGGCCTTACTTCCGCTACGCGAGGAACATTATACTTGGCCTTTTCTTTCTCCTTAGCTTGTTTATCCTTAGAGCCTTGGCTAGAAGAGCCCCTCAATATTCTCCTTATCATTTTTTGAAAATTTCTGAAATTTTTAGTAACTTCAAAACAAAAGTGAATCAAACTAAACAAGATTGCAACTACTCCCACAAGTGCCTAGAGCCTATATCATGCATTAGAATTACTTGGGACCTCATAAATTTGACATGCAAGCTCAAGAACAGGGTCACCTAGGAAGCAAAAATTTGCAATGAATAAAGCACTAGAACAAAAACTAATTGGATCATTGGAGGAGTCACGTACCAAGCAACAATCTCCCAAAGCAGTTTTGTGAATGGAGTTCTGAGCAAGGAGATCGAAAATCGCAGCAAAATGAGCTAGAACTCGTGCTTGATCTGGATGGGGATTTTTTTGGCAGGAAGATGGAGTGTGTGGGTGTAGGAATAAATGGAGGGGGGCCACCATGGGCTCACGAGACAGGGGCGCGCCCAGGGGGAGTGGGCGCGCCCTCAACCCTCGTGGCCAGGTGCTTGCCCCCCTCCCCCTGTTGTGTTCTCAGTGCCTAAAATCCTCAAATATTCCATAAAAATCATACTAAATTTGCAGGGCATTTGGCTCCCTTTTATTTTCGGGATATTTTTTTATTGCACGTATAATTCAGAAAACAGACAGATAATACTATTTTTGCTTTATTTATTCTAAATAACAGAAAGTAAAAATAGGGTACAAAAGGTTGTGCCTTCTAGTTTCATCCATCTCATGATCATCAAAATGAATCCACTAACAAGGTTGATCAAGTCTTGTTAACAACTCATTCCGAATAACATGAAACCGGAGAAATTTCGAATAACACTAGGTTACCTCAACGGAGATATGAACATCCCCAGCAATAAGAATATCATATTTTTTCTTGACGGTAGGAAGAGTAAATTCAAAACCTCCAATAATAATAGTTGGAACTTTTCCAATAGAATTGATGCTATGAACTTGAGGTTGTTTCCTCGGAAAGTGTACCGTATGCTCATTACCATTAACATGAAAAGTGAAATTGCCTTTGTTGCAATCAATAACAGCCCCTGCAGTATTCAAAAAGGGTCTACCAAGGATAATCGACATACTATCGTCCTCGGGAATATCAAGAATAACAAAGTCCATTAAGATAGTGACATTTGGAACCACAACAGGCACATCCTCACAAATACCGACAGGTATAACAGTTGATTTATCAGCCATTTGCAAAGATATTTCAGTAGGTGTCAACTTATTCAATTCAAGTCTACGATATAAAGAGAGAGGCATAACACTAACACCGGCTCCAAGATCACATAATCAGTTTTAACATAGTTTCTTTTAATGGAGCATGTTATAGTTGGTACTCCTGGGTCTCCAAGTTTCTTTGGTGCTCCACCTTTAAAAGTATAATTAGCATGCATGCTGGAAATTTCAGCTTCTAGTATCTTTCTTTTATTTGTAATGATATCCTTCATATATTTAGCATAAGGGTTTACTTTAAGCATATCAGTCAAGCGCATGCGCAAGAAGATAGGTCTAATCATTTCAGCAAAGCGCTCAAAATCCTCATCATCCTTTGTCTTGGATGGTTTATGTAACGCCCTCGATGCGGCTATATCTCCCACGTGTCGAAGCACGACTTAGAGGCATAACCGCATTGAAACAATGTCGCAAGTGAGGTAATCTTCACACAACCCATGTAATACATAACGGAAAAAGATACATAGTTGGCTTACAATCGCCACTTCGCACAGATACATGAATAAAGCATAACATCATCCAGATACAATCAAGGTCCGACTACGGAACCAAAATAAAAGAAGAACCCCAAATGCGACAAAGGTCCCCGATCGACCCCAACTGGGCTCCACTACTGATCAACTAGAACGAAACAACACAAAGGGCAAGATCTTCATCGAGCTCCTCCTTGAGCTTGGTTGCGCCACCGCCGGTAACATAGGCACCGCAAACTGGTTTTGAAGTATCCGTGAGCCACGAGGACTCAAAGAATCCCATTACCATGGGTATCAAGACTAGCAAAGCTTAAAGGGAAAGGAAGGGGTAAAGTGGTGAGGTTGCAGAACCGACTAAGCAAGTATGGTGGCTAACATACGCAAAGAAGAGCGAGAAGAGAACAAGCGGAATGGTCGTGAAGCTAGCAATGATCAAGAGGTGATCCTGAACACCTACTTACGTCAAACATAACACAGAAACCGTGTTCACTTCCCGGACTCCGCCGAGAAGAGACCATCACGGCTACACACTCGGTTGATGCGTTTTAATTCGGATCAAGTGTCAAGTTGTCTACAACCGGACATTAACAAATTCCCATCTGCCACATAACCGCGGGCACGGCTCTCGAAAGTTTAAACCCTGCAGGGGTGTCCCAACTTAGCTCATGACAAGCTCTCGCGATCATCGAAGGAATAGACCTTCACCCAGGAAGACCCGATCAGTCTCGGAATCCCGGTACATCAAGACATTTCGACAATGGTAAAACAAGACCAGCAAAGCCGCCCGATGCGCCGACAATCCCGATAGGAGCTGCACATATCTCATTCTCAAGGCAACACCGGATAAGCGAAGCGTACAGGTACCGACGTAACCCAAGTTGCCAAGGGATGGTCCCGCACGGTGCTCTAGTTTGGACCAACGCTAGACAAGCAATCGCCCGGGGCTATAATAAAGATGACCCTTGGGTTAATTACTCCCAAGGGAAAAGTAGGTGGTGTTGAGGCAAATGGTAAAAGGCAATGTTGGGCCTTGCTGGACAAGTTTTATTCAAAGCGAACTGTCAGGGGGGTCCCATAAATCACCCGACCGCGTTAGGAACGCAAAATCCGGGAACATAACACCGGTATGACGGAAACTAGGGCGGCAAGAGTGGAACAAAACACTGCATAAGGCCGAGCCTTCCACCCTTTACCAAGTATATAGGTGCATTAATAATATAAGAGATATTGTGATATCCCAACATAAACCCTGTCCACCATGGAGAAATCTTCAACTTCACCTGCAACTAGCAACGCTATAAGAGGGGCTGAGCAAAGCGGTAACATAGCCAAACAATGGTTTGCATAGGAAAGGTGTCAAAGGTTAGAGGTTCATGGCAATATGGGATGGCTGGACAAGCAGGTAATAGGTAGCGCAGCATAGCGAAAGAACGAGGCAACTAGCATAGCAATGATAGTAGTGAGATCCAGGGTAGCGGTCATCTTGCCTGAAATCCCGCTAGGAAGAAGAACGAGTCCATCATGAAGAAGACAAACGGGAGTAGTCGAACGAATCCTCACAACTCCGGAACGAAACCGAAGCTAACGAGAGAAGCAAACCGGAAAGAAGCAAACAACATAGTAAACAACCATCACATAAGCATGGCATGATGCATAATCAAGTATGATGCATGTCCGGTTTAATGCGGCATGGCATGGCAAAGTGCACAAAACAAACTTACAAATTAAGTGGAGCTCAATATGCAACGGAGTTGCATATTGACGAAAACACCACATGACTTATTTAGTTTCTCTCTCGGCTGTGAACAAGACAAGATTAAATGTTGGTTAACATGGCAAGAGGTGAAGCATAACAAAACTACCTACCTAGGCAAGTTTAAATGAGGCCGGAAACAACGAACAACAAGTCCGGAAAATCCTCATGAGCATATTATGAATTTGGTACTGTTCTGCCCTAAAACATATTTTAAAGTTTTTAAACAGGAAAATAAAGTGGACCATGTTAATCTAGGCATTTTTCCACCCCATTTACATATAAAGTTTATTAAATTCCGAGTTACGGTTATTTAGTTATGAAATAAAGCATTTTAACATGGCATTTAAGCAAATTTAAACAAACAGCATTTTAAACATTTTAGACATGGATGAAAGTGGCATATTATTAAACTAGACAAAATTCTAAGCATTTTACATGTATAAATTATTTACATATGATGCACGGTTGTGAAGTTATTAAATGCATGAAGTATGAGGGTTTTTCTGCAAAACTGTTATTCCCTGGAAAATTAGCAAATTCGCAGATCTGAAAAAAAAACGGGCCAAACCGACTAGCCCAACAGAACAGGGAACTGAAGGGTGGTTCACCCATGGGCCTTGGCCCAACGGTGGAGGAGGCCGGCAGCCGGTTGCTAGGCCGGCCGAAGGGCGTGGCTGGGCCGGGCCCACGCGGGCGCGGCGAACGCAGGCATCGTCCTCCTCCCGATCCCGCCTGGATCGGGGAGGCAGGTCAACGGCGGCGGCCGATGGGGCTCCGGCGAGCCCCCAAGGACGGCGGGAGGCGAAGGGAGGGCGGATCCGGCCTTGGCGCTCCGGATCCAGCCGGTTTCCGGGCGGCGGCGCGGATCGCTCGGTGGCGACGGCGCAGCAGCGGGACGGCGCGGCACGCCGCAGATCGGGCGGCGGAGTTCGACGGGAGGCGCGGCGCTCAATGGGCGGCGGCGATCTGGGACCGGCGAGGCGCGGTCGAGCCGCGAGGGGCGAGCGAAGCGGCGCAGGCGCGGCGGAGAGAGATGGACCGGCCGGCGGCGGCATGGTCGGCGCAGGACGCCGGCGACGAGGGAGCGGAGGCGGCAGCGCGGCGAGGACGGGCGGGCGACGCGGGCCGAGTGGCGGCACGGACGGGCTCGCGCGGGTCCGATCCGGGTCCGCGGGCCGGCGGCGAAGTGGGGCTGCGCGGACGCTGATGTGGCGCGCTGTGAGTGGAGGAGGGAGGCGGAGGAGGTGACGTGTCACGTTGTGATTGGCCCAAGTGACGTGGCCGGCGGACGTGTCCGGCGCGGGCGGACGCGTCCGGCGGCGCGAGGAGGAAAACTGCTAGGGTTTGCACCGCGAATTTGAGAGGGGATCACATATTTATAGGTAGAGGGAGCTAGGAGAGTCCAAATGAGGAGCGGTTTTCGGCCACGCGATCGTGATCGAACTACCGAGAGCATGGAGGGGAGTTAGATGGGTTTTGGGCCACTTTGGAAGGGGTGTTGGGCTGCAACTCAAAGAGGGCTTTATGGTTACCCGGTTAACCGTTGGAGTATCAAACGACCTCCAAATGGCACGAAACTTGACAGGCGGTCTACCGGTGTTATACCAAGGCCGCTTGGCAAACCTCGGTCCATTCCGAGAATGTTTAACACCCGCACAAGAGAAGAGGCAAAAGGGGGACGCCGGAGGGCATAGGAGTGCCGGATTGCAAAACGGACAACGGAGAAAATGCTCGGAAGCATGAGACGAACACGTATGCAAAATGAAATGTACATGATGACATGATATGAAATGCATATGATGACATGAGATGAGATGCATAACAAGAAAAAAATGCAAAACAAACGAGAAAAACCCAACCATGAAGGAAGTCTCATATAGCATCTCCGGAAAAGGCAAGAGTTGGAGTTACGAATATGGAAAGTTGTATCCGGGGCGTTACAACACTCCACCACTATGAGAGGATCTCGTCCCGAGATCTAGGATGGCACCGGAGGGAAAAGGAAGAGGAAGAGGAGAGGTAAAACTAAGTTGCTTCTTTGACGAACGAGTGAAACCATGAACCTTGAGAGGTTGAGCAATTTAAAAGAAACAATACAACAGAGATGAACGAGATTGCAAACAATCCCGTTAGAAAAGAGGAAGAAGGAACATTACGAGAACTTGAAGGTTGAAAGACATGGAAATAAGAGCTTCACGAATGAAAAGAATATGACCACATCGGTATAATGAGATAACCAAGGAACAAGAATGATAGAACTTGGACAACACTCCGGTAGAAAAGAGAAGAAAAACTAGATGAGATGAAAAGATATTGAGGAGATGACACAACACTCCAGTTAAATGGATAAGCAAGAAAAGAACACGATCCTCACAATTCGAGATGATGAGTGAAAAGAGCAACATCACAATGCCTCCAGAAGAAAGAATAGAAGATAGATCATTGGAATAACAGAATGGAGAAGAAAATGACAACTTCTACCACAATTGAATTTGGAAGAGCCTCCTTAAAAAGAAGGATTGAACGGAGTTGTTAGAAAACCAACAACGAAAAGAATAAGCTTGTGGCGGGCTTATGAAAACATCTCAAAATTATGAGGTGACAACCGGCCAAGCACGGGAAAAGAATTTAATTGATACGAACAAGGAGACGAGAAAGCTATACCACCGGGAGGATAAGAAGAACTTGGGTCATTTATAAGCACCATAAATAGCAACAATCCTTAGGGAAAGCTTTAGGTGAAATATAACCCAAGATAACTCCAACAAAGGGATTGATGGATTTAAAATACCTCATTCTTGACAACATATGAACCATGAAACATGAAGGAAATTGTCAAGAGTGACATAACACCACCTCAAAAGATAAGGTAGAGAGAATTGCACTTCGGAATGCAAGACAAAGAATACTTGAGCGCCTCAAAAATAAAACATGTGTTGAGCACCATGTTTATTTTAGAGTATAGCTTGACGGGTCACAACTTCAAGACAAATCTTGAAGAACAATTGAAGAATGATGAGAATCCTTGATGAACCACCATGTAGAGCCTCCATGAAGAAATCCGGTAATAAAACAATGATCAAACGAAACGAAAGTTGAAAACACAAGGTGAAGCCTTGCAATGATTTAGAATGAGCTTCGCGACGAGACATCCAAGAGAAACTTGGAACTCCGGAAAAAGAATAGATGAAACACTAGAACCGAGAATTACTTCATCATGAACAATCTCCGGAAGAAAAGAATTGAATCACCTCGAGGAAATAAGAATAAGATTTATTGTATGCTTATCCTTCACCAATTAAATTGATGAAAATCAACGGATTTGGCATACTACTTATTCCCGTAGAAAGGATTAAAAGAGATATATCAAAACTTGAGAAGGTCTTCATGAACCACCGGTAGGATAGGAAAGAACGAATGAATTGAATGATAACGAAAGAGGTGAAATCTTGAACGAACCACCGTAAGAATTGAAAATGAACGTAGTGAAGGCACAATTCACCGGGAAGAATTGGAAAACGAATGAAGATACTTGAAGGGATTTGGATACATGAGAACGAAGAGAACATGAACTGATTAGAGGATATTTTAAAGATTCACCGGTAAGATTTGGAGAACGATAGCTACACGCTGAGAATGAAGAATTATGACATGATGGCCTTCGGAGGAAAGAAATGGAAACAACTCAAGAAATGCTCCGGATGGTAGAAAAGAATTCTCACAATCGAAAACAATTATGAGAGGATGGCAACAAGCTAGCACGATGAATCTTCAAAAGAATGGACCAAGATTTAAGAGAAATCCTTCTTCGGTCTTCAAATGATGAGAATGACAACGAGAAACACCACCAAGAATTATTGAGGCACACCGGAAGAATCAAAAGCGAAGAGGTTGAGCCAATTATGAAAAGAATTTGAAAACGACCTTGGAGAAGGCATGTGACTGATGAAAATTCATTCTTACGTCAAACTTGGAGAAGAATTTAGGATAGCTCCGGAAAAATAGAAGAGTCAGGTAAGATCCTGGGAAAAGACCTGTGGGTTAGGGCCCACTCAAAAGAACACCGTTGAAAAGATTTAAAAGAGATGTTGCACCGGTTGAATTAAATGACTTGAATGAGATACCAATCTCGAAAGAGCTTGAATGAATGCAGAGTGGAAACACGAATCTTCGAGATATCTTGAGCACTCCGGAATAACAAATAGCGAGAAGTAGAATGATAATGAGGTGCACCCGTATGAGAAGACATTGAAATGAGGAAAAAGGTATGATCAACAAAACTTGACTTGAATCCACCGGAGAAGAGAAAGGAATGAGGAATGACGAACTAGTAGAACATCTTCTTGAGAACCACCGGGTAAGAACATTGACGGAAAAGAATGGAGAAACTTCACACGAATGAATGGATACTTGATTAAGAAATCTGAGTCCTTGAAGAAAAGGGTGGGAGGGCGGGAAAACAAAGGCAACTTGGGACGGATGAAACAAACACTGTTGAGAAAACTTAGAAATGATCTTGCGGATGGGAAAAAATGATGGGATCCACTTGAAGAGAAGCACACCGGTTGGAAAGGAGTTGACATGACAAAATCAATGATCAAAAGGATTAGTATTCACATAGCAATATGAGAACACCGTTTAGGAAAGGTTTGGATTCAACATTTGACATCGAAGCAACTCGAATACCACAAATAAAACAAAACAAAGGATTTGGCTTGCAGAATAAGCCGGAAACAGACATATGATAGAGATTTACCCAATCCCATATCATGCATCTGTCGAAAAGATATTCTAGGAGCTACTTGAATTCCCACCTATAAAACTCCCGAAACTTTCTGGTTATGCAATCTGGTGTTGGGGATACAGGGGAAGCAATATATCTCACCCAAACTAACAATACCTACATCCAAGCTGTATCCATCCGTCAACACATAACCAAGAAACCTTCGGAAATCGTGTACCTCAACCTTCGAAAAGCATCCGTGATACGAGTCATGGCATTACTCCCGTACTCACCTCAGTACTGGGTTAGCGGGGTTATCTCACCAACAACTGCATAAAAGAGATTTTTGATGTCGGCGTACTAAACTCGTATTCCGAATCAGAACGATAAAATTATGACGACAACACCTCGAGCTCAACTCCCGGACACCTCCACTAAAAAAGACCCTGCCGACGGAGGCACCAAGACAATGTTGTCATCATAAAACCATCGGAACGATTCCAAGATACCCGCGTGATCCTAAAAAAATTTAGTGAAATTTGAGAAGAGAAGAGTCAAAACTCTATGTCAGGATACCTCACCAGAGCGACGAAGGGACTGAGGAGTAAAAAGAATTCCTAACTCTCCGATATATATAATCCTAAATGACTCAAAACATTTTTCTAGACACAACTCGGCCGCTAAAAACGATCAAGCAGTGGGGCTCCTAAGGTCGGGGAAGGCTCTGATTACCAACTTGTAACGCCCTCGATGCGGCTATATCTCCCACGTGTCGAAGCACGACTTAGAGGCATAACCGCATTGAAAGCAATGTCGCAAGTGAGGTAATCTTCACACAACCCATGTAATACATAAGGGAAAAAGATACATAGTTGGCTTACAATCGCCACTTCACACAGATACATGAATAAAGCATAACATCATCCAGATACAATCAAGGTCCGACTACGGAACCAAAATAAAAGAAGAACCCCAAATGCGACAAAGGTCCCCGATCGACCCCAACTGGGCTCCACTACTGATCAACTAGAATGAAACAACACAAAGGGCAAGATCTTCATCGAGCTCCTCCTTGAGCTTGGTTGCGCCACCGCTTTCATAACATAGGCACCGCAACCGTGAGTACATCAAGACATTTCGACAATGGTCGTGAAGCTAGCAATGATCAAGAGGTGATCCCGAACACCTACTTACGCCAAACATAACACGTAAATCGTGTTCACTTCCGGACTCCGCGAGAAGAGACCATCACGGCTACACACTCGGTTGATGCGTTTTAATTCGGATCAAGTGTCAAGTTGTCTACAACCGACATTAACAAATTCCCATCTGCCACATAACCGCGGGCACGGCTCTCGAAAGTTTAAACCCTGCAGGATGTCCCAACTTAGCCCATGACAAGCTCTCGCGATCATCGAAGAATAGACCTTCACCCAGGAAGACCCGATCAGTCTCGGAATCCCTGTACATCAAGACATTTTGACAATGGTAAAACAAGACCAGCAAAGCCGCCCAATGCGCCGACAATCCCGATAGGAGCTGCACATATCTCGTTCTCAAGGCAACACCGGATAAGCGAAGCGTACAGGTACCGACGTAACCCAAGTTGCCAAGGGATGGTCCCATACGGTGCTCTAGTTTGGACCAACGCTAGACAAGCAACGCCCGGGGGCTATAATAAAGATGACCCTTGGGTTAATTACTCCCAAGGGAAAAGTAGGTGGTGGTGAGGCAAATGGTAAAAAGCAATGTTGGGCCTTGCTGGACAAGTTTTATTCAAAGCGAATTGTCAGGGGGGTCCCATAAATCACCCGACCGCGTTAGGAACGCAAAATCCGGGAACATAACAACGGTATGACGGAAACTAGGGCGGCAAGAGTGGAACAGAACACCAGGCATAAGGCCGAGCCTTCCACCCTTTACCAAGTATATAGGTGCATTAATAATATAAGAGATATTGTGATATCCCAACATAAACCCTGTCCACCATGGAGAAATCTTCAACTTCACCTGCAACTAGCAACGCTATAAGAGGGGCTGAGCAAAGCGGTAACATAGCCAAACAATGGTTTGCATAGGAAAGGTGTCAAAGGTTAGAGGTTCATGGCAATATGGGATGGCTGGACAAGCAGGTAATAGGTAGCGCAGCATAGCGAAAGAACGAGGCAACTAGCATAGCAATGATAGTAGTGAGATCCGGGTAGCGGTCATCTTGCCTGAAATCCCGCTAGGAAGAAGAACGAGTCCATCATGAAGAAGACAAACGGGAGTAGTCGAACGAATCCTCACAACTCCGAACGAAACCGGCTAACGAGAGAAGCAAACCGGAAAGAAGCAAACAACATAGTAAACAACCATCACATAAGCATGGCATGATGCATAATCAAGTATGATGCATGTACGGTTTAATGCGGCATGGCATGGCAAAGTGCACAAAACAAACTTACAAATTAGTGGAGCTCAATATGCAACGGAGTTGCATATTGACGAAAACACCACATGACTTTTTAGTTTCTCTCTCTATGAACAAGACAAGATTAAATGTTGGTTAACATGGCAAGAGGTGAAGCATAACAAAACTACCTACCTAGGCAAGTTTAAATGAGGCCGGAAACAATGAACAACAAGTCCGGAAAATCCTCATGAGCATATTATGAATTTGGTACTGTACTGCCCTAAAACATATTTTAAAGTTGTTAAACAGGAAAATAAAGTGGACCATGTTAATCTAGGCATTTTTCCACCCCATTTACATATAAAGTTTATTAAATTCCGAGTTACGGTTATTTAGTTATGAAATAAAGCATTTTAACATGGCATTTAAGCAAATTTAAACAAACAGCATTTTAAACATTTTAGACATGGATGAAAGTGGCATATTATTAAACTAGACAAAATTCTAAGCATTTTACATGTATAAATTATTTACATATGATGCACGGTTGTGAAGTTATTAAATGCATGAAGTATGAGGGTTTTTCTGCAAAACTGTTATTCCCTGGAAAATTAGCAAATTCGCAGATCTGAAAAAAAAACAGAAACGGGCCGAAACTGACTAGCCCAACAGGAACAGGGGAACTGAAAAGGGGCGGCTCACCCATGGGCCTTGGCCCGAACGGTGGAGGAGGCCGGCAGGCAGTTCTTTGGGCCGGCCGGCGTGGCTGGGCCAGCCCACGCGGGCGCTTGGCGAACGCAGTATCGTCCTCCTCCGATCCCGCCGGATCGGGAGGCAGGTCAACGGCGGCGCGATGGGGCTCAGCGAGCCCCAAGCGACGGCGGAGGCGGCGGGGCGGATCCGCCTTGGCGCCCGGATCCAAACGATTTCGGGCGGCGGCGCGGATCGCTCGGTGGCGACGGCGCTCGGCAGCGGGGACGGCGCGCACGCCGCAGACGGGCGGCGGAGTTCGACGGGAGGTGCGGCGCTCAATGGGCGGCGATCTGGGACCGGCGAGGCGCGGTCGAGCCGCGAGGGGCGAGGCAGGCGGCGGCGCGGCGAGAGAGATGGACCGGCCGGCGGGCGGCATGGTCGGCGGCGGACGCCGCGACGAGGGAGCGGAGGCGGCAGCGCTTGGCGAGGACGGGCGGGCGACGCGGGCCGAGTGGCGGCACGGACGGGCTCGCGCGGGTCCGATCCGGGTCCGCGGGCCGGCGGCGAAGTGGGGCTGCGCGGACGCTGATGTGGCGCGCTGTGAGTGGAGGAGGGAGGCGGAGGAGGTGACGTGTCACGTTGTGATTGGCCCAAGTGACGTGGCCGGCGGACGTGTCCGGCGCGGGCGGACGCGCGTCCGCGCGCGAGGAGGAAAACTGCTAGGGTTTGCACCGCGAATTTGAGAGGGGATCACATATTTATAGGTAGAGGGAGCTAGGAGAGTCCAAATGAGGAGCGGTTTTCGGCCACGCGATCGTGATCGAACTACCGAGAGCATGGAGGGGAGTTAGATGGGTTTTGGGCCACTTTGGAAGGGGTGTTGGGCTGCAACTCAAAGAGGGCTTTACGGTTACCCGGTTAACCGTTGGAGTATCAAACGACCTCCAAATGGCACGAAACTTGACAGGCGGTCTACCGGTGTTATACCAAGGCCGCTTGGCAAACCTCGGTCCATTCCGAGAATGTTTAACACCCGCACAAGAGAAGAGGCAAAAGGGGGACGCCGGAGGGCATAGGAGTGCCGGATTGCAAAACGGACAACGGAGAAAATGCTCGGAAGCATGAGACGAACACGTATGCAAAATGAAATGTACATGATGACATGATATGAAATGCATATGATGACATGAGATGAGATGCATAACAAGAAAAAAATGCAAAACAAACGAGAAAAACCCAACCACGAAGGAAGTCTCATATAGCATCTCCGGAAAAGGCAAGAGTTGGAGTTACGAATATGGAAAGTTGTATCCGGGGCGTTACAACACTCCACCACTATGAGAGGATCTCGTCCCGAGATCTAGGATGGCACCGGAGGGAAAAGGAAGAGGAAGAGGAGAGGTAAAACTAAGTTGCTTCTTTGACGAACGAGTGAAACCATGAACCTTGAGAGGTTGAGCAATTTAAAAGAAACAATACAACAGAGATGAACGAGATTGCAAACAATCCCGTTAGAAAAGAGGAAGAAGGAACATTACGAGAACTTGAAGGTTGAAAGACATGGAAATAAGAGCTTCACGAATGAAAAGAATATGACCACATCGGTATAATGAGATAACCAAGGAACAAGAATGATAGAACTTGGACAACACTCCGGTAGAAAAGAGAAGAAAAACTAGATGAGATGAAAAGATATTGAGGAGATGACACAACACTCCAGTTAAATGGATAAGCAAGAAAAGAACACGATCCTCACAATTCGAGATGATGAGTGAAAAGAGCAACATCACAATGCCTCCAGAAGAAAGAATAGAAGATAGATCATTGGAATAACAGAATGGAGAAGAAAATGACAACTTCTACCACAATTGAATTTGGAAGAGCCTCCTTAAAAAGAAGGATTGAACGGAGTTGTTAGAAAACCAACAACGAAAAGAATAAGCTTGTGGCGGGCTTATGAAAACATCTCAAAATTATGAGGTGACAACCGGCCAAGCACGGGAAAAGAATTTAATTGATACTAACAAGGAGACGAAAGCTATACCACCGGAGGATAAGAAGAACTTGGGTCATTTATAAGCACCATAAATAGCAACAATCCTTAGGGAAAGCTTTAGGTGAAATATAACCCAAGATAACTCCAACAAAGGGATTGATGGATTTAAAATACCTCATTCTTGACAACATATGAACCATGAAACATGAAGGAAATTGTCAAGAGTGACATAACACCACCTCAAAAGATAAGGTAGAGAGAATTGCACTTCGGAATGCAAGACAAAGAATACTTGAGCGCCTCAAAAATAAAACATGTGTTGAGCACCATGTTTATTTTAGAGTATAGCTTGATTGGTCACAACTTCAAGACAAATCTTGAAGAACAATTGAAGAATGATGAGAATCCTTGATGAACCACCATGTAGAGCCTCCATGAAGAAATCCGTAATAAAACAATGATCAAACGAAACGAAGTTGAAAACACAAGGTGAAGCCTTGCAATGATTTAGAATGAGCTTGCATGATGAGACATCCAAGAGAAACTTGGAACTCCGGAAAAAGAATAGATGAAACACTAGAACCGAGAATTACTTCATCATGAACAATCTCCGGAAGAAAAGAATTGAATCACCTCGAGGAAATAAGAATAAGATTTATTGTATGCTTATCCTTCACCAATTAAATTGATGAAAATCAACGGATTTGGCATACTACTTATTCCCGTAGAAAGGATTAAAAGAGATATATCAAAACTTGAGAAGGTCTTCATGAACCACCGGTAGGATAGGAAAGAACGAATGAATTGAATGATAACGAAAGAGGTGAAATCTTGAACGAACCACCGTAAGAATTGAAAATGAACGTGCGAAGGCACAATTCACGGGAAGAATTGGAAAACGAATGAAGATACTTGAAGGATTTGGATACATGAGAACGAAGAGAACATGAACTGATTAGAGGATATTTTAAAGATTCACCGTAAGATTTGGAGAACGATAGCTACACGCTGAGAATGAAGAATTATGACATGATGGCCTTCGGAGGAAAGAAATGGAAACAACTCAAGAAATGCTCCGGATGGTAGAAAAGAATTCTCACAATCGAAAACAATTATGAGAGGATGGCAACAAGCTAGCACGATGAATCTTCAAAAGAATGGACCAAGATTTAAGAGAAATCCTTCTTCGGTCTTCAAATGATGAGAATGACAACGAGAAACACCACCAAGAATTATTGAGGCACACCGGAAGAATCAAAAGCGAAGAGGTTGAGCCAATTATGAAAAGAATTTGAAAACGACCTTGGAGAAGGCATGTGACTGATGAAAATTCATTCTTACGTCAAACTTGGAGAAGAATTTAGGATAGCTCCGGAAAAATAGAAGAGTCAGGTAAGATCCTGGGAAAAGACCTGTGGGTTAGGGCCCACTCAAAAGAACACCGTTGAAAAGATTTAAAAGAGATGTTGCACGGTTGAATTAAATGACTTGAATGAGATACCAATCTCGAAGAGCTTGAATGAATGCAGAGTGGAAACACGAATCTTGAGATATCTTGAGCACTCGGAATAACAAATAGCGAGAAGTAGAATGATAATGAGGTGCACCCGTATGAGAAGACATTGAAATGAGGAAAAAGGTATGATCAACAAAACTTGACTTGAATCCACCGGAGAAGAGAAAGGAATGAGGAATGACGAACTAGTAGAACATCTTCTTGAGAACCACCGGGTAAGAACATTGACGGAAAAGAATGGAGAAACTTCACACGAATGAATGGATACTTGATTAAGAAATCTGAGTCCTTGAAGAAAAGGGTGGGAGGCCGGGAAAACAAAGGCAACTTGGGACGGATGAAACAAACACTGTTGAGAAAACTTAGAAATGATCTTGCGGATGGGAAAAAATGATGGGATCCACTTGAAGAGAAGCACACCGGTTGGAAAGGAGTTGACATGACAAAATCAATGATCAAAAGGATTAGTATTCACATAGCAATATGAGAACACCGCTTAGGAAAGGTTTGATTCAACATTTGACATCAAGCAACTCGAATACCACAAATAAAACAAAACAAAGGATTTGGCTTGCGAATAAGCGGAAATGACATATGATAGAGATTTACCCAATCCCATATCATGCATCCGTCGAAAAGATATTCTAGGAGCTACTTGAATTCCCACCTATAAAACTCCCAAACTTTCGGTTATGCAATCTGGTGTTGGGGATACAGGGAAGCAATATATCTCACCCAAACTAACAATACCTACATCCAAGCAGTATCCATCCGTCAACACATAACCAAGAAACCTTCGAAATCGTGTACCTCAACCTTCAAAAGCATCCGTGATACGAGTCATGGCATTACTCCGTACTCACCTCGATCTCGGGTTAGCGGGGTTATCTCACCAACAACTGCATAAAAGAGATTTTTGATGTCGGCGTACTAAACTCGGTATTCCAGAATCAGAACGATAAAATTATGACGACAACACCTCGAGCTCAACTCCCGGACACCTCCACTAAAAAAGACCCTGCGACGGGAGGCACCAAGACAATGTTGTCATCATAAAACCATCGAACGATTCCAAGATACCAGCGTGATCCTAAAAAATTTAGTGAAATTTGAGAAGAGAAGAGTCAAAACTCTATGTCGATACCTCACCAGAGCGACGAAGGACCGAGGAGTAAAAAGAATTCCTAACTCTCCGATATATATAATCCTAAATGACTCAAAACATTTTTCTAGACACAACTCGCCGCTAAAAACGATCAAGCGGTGGGGCTCCTAAGGTCGGGAAGGCTCGATTACCAACTTGTAGCGCCTCGATGCGGCTATATCTCCCACGTGTCGAAGCACGACTTAGAGGCATAACCGCATTGAAAGCAATGTCGCAAGTGAGGTAATCTTCACACAACCCATGTAATACATAAGGGAAAAAGATACATAGTTGGCTTACAATCGCCACTTCACACAGATACATGAATAAAGCATAACATCATCCAGATACAATTAAGGTCCGACTACGGAACCAAAATAAAAGAAGAACCCCAAATGCGACAAAGGTCCCCGATCGACCCCAACTGGGCTCCACTACTGATCAACTAGAATGAAACAACACAAAGGGCAAGATCTTCATCGAGCTCCTCCTTGAGCTTGGTTGCGTCACCTGCTCGGTAACATAGGCACCTGCAACCAGAGTACATCAAGACATTTCGACAATGGTCGTGAAGCTAGCAATGATCAAGAGGTGATCCTGAACACCTACTTACGTCAAACATAACACAGAAATCGTGTTCACTTCCCGGACTCCGCCGAGAAGAGACCATCACGGCTACACACTCGGTTGATGCGTTTTAATTCGGATCAAGTGTCAAGTTGTCTACAACCGGACATTAACAAATTCCCATCTGCCACATAACCGCGGGCACGGCTCTCGAAAGTTTAAACCCTGCAGGGATGTCCCAACTTAGCCCATGACAAGCTCTCGCGATCATCGAAGGAATAGACCTTCACCCAGGAAGACCCGATCAGTCTCGGAATCCCTGTACATCAAGACATTTTGACAATGGTAAAACAAGACCAGCAAAGCCGCCCAATGCGCCGACAATCCCGATAGGAGCTGCACATATCTCGTTCTCAAGGCAACACCGGATAAGCGAAGCGTACAGGTACCGACGTAACCCAAGTTGCCAAGGGATGGTCCCGCACGGTGCTCTAGTTTGGACCAACGCTTAGACAAGCACTGGCCCGGGGGGGGCTATAATAAAGATGACCCTTGGGTTAATTACTCCCAAGGGAAAAGTAGGTGGTGGTGAGGCAAATGGTAAAAAGCAATGTTGGGCCTTGCTGGACAAGTTTTATTCAAAGCGAATTGTCAGGGGGGTCCCATAAATCACCCGACCGCGTTAGGAACGCAAAATCCGGGAACATAACAACGGTATGACGGAAACTAGGGCGGCAAGAGTGGAATGAACACTGCATAAGGCCGAGCCTTCCACCCTTTACCAAGTATATAGGTGCATTAATAATATAAGAGATATTGTGATATCCCAACATAAACCCTGCCCACCATGGAGAAATCTTCAACTTCACCGCAACTAGCAACGCTATAAGAGGGCTGAGCAAAGCGGTAACATAGCCAAACAATGGTTTGCATAGGAAAGGTGTCAAAGGTTAGAGGTTCATGGCAATATGGGATGGCTGGACAAGCGTGTAATAGGTAGCGCAAATAGCGAAAAAACGAGGCAACTAGCATAGCAATGATAGTAGTGAGATCCGTGGTAGCGGTCATCTTGCACGAAATCCCGCTAGGAAGAAGAACGAGTCCATCATGAAGAAGACAAACGGGAGTAGTCGAACGAATCCTCACAACTCCGAACGAAACCGGCTAACGAGAGAAGCAAACCGGAAAGAAGCAAACAACATAGTAAACAACCATCACATAAGCATGGCATGATGCATAATCAAGTATGATGCATGTACGGTTTAATGCGGCATGGCATGGCAAAGTGCACAAAACAAACTTACAAATTAAGTGGAGCTCAATATGCAACGGAGTTGCATATTGACGAAAACACCACATGACTTTTTTAGTTTCTCTCTCGGCTATGAACAAGACAAGATTAAATGTTGGTTAACATGGCAAGAGGTGAAGCATAACAAAACTACCTACCTAGGCAAGTTTAAATGAGGCCGGAAACAATGAACAACAAGTCCGGAAAATCCTCATGAGCATATTATGAATTTGGTACTGTACTGCCCTAAAACATATTTTAAAGTTGTTAAACAGGAAAATAAAGTGGACCATGTTAATCTAGGATTTTTCCACCCCATTTACATATAAAGTTTATTAAATTCCGAGTTACGGTTATTTAGTTATGAAATAAAGCATTTTAACATGGCATTTAAGCAAATTTAAACAAACAGCATTTTAAACATTTTAGACATGGATGAAAGTGGCATATTATTAAACTAGACAAAATTCTAAGCATTTTACATGTATAAATTATTTACATATGATGCACGGTTGTGAAGTTATTAAATGCATGAAGTATGAGGGTTTTTCTGCAAAACTGTTATTCCCTGGAAAATTAGCAAATTCGCAGATCTGAAAAAAAATCAGAAACGGGCCGAAACTGACTAGCCCAACAGGAACAGGGGAACTGAAGGGGCGGCTCACCCATGGGCCTTGGCCCGAACGGTGGAGGAGGCCGGGCAGGCCGGTTGCTGGGCCGGCCGAAGGGCGTGGCTGGGCCAGGCCCACGCGGGCGCGGCGAACGCAGGCATCGTCCTCCTCCCGATCCCGCCTGGATCGGGGAGGCAGGTCAACGGCGGCGGCCGATGGGGCTCCGGCGAGCCCCTGGCGACGGCGGGGCGGGAGGCGGCGGAGGGCGGATGCAGGCGAAGAAGTGACCGGCGAAAGGAAAGCAGCAGGATAAAGAAGAACGTTCTACATTGAGACTAGAGAAGATTCGGTACAACATGACCTCTATGGAACGATCTTGAAGATTGCAACGAAAAAATGTAACAATGACCATTGAGTCAAAATGAATTTAAGCACCTGGAATTAAAAACCGAAGCAACAACAAGACCAGGATTAGAGTACCGATTCAAATAGACGTGAACGAAGAGAAAATTACACAAGAGGACGAAAGCCTATGCAAACTGAGAAATAAGACTGTTGAATGAAATAAGAAGCATTGAAGACTGGTATACCCAATAAAGCCCAAAATTAAAGACAACATCTGAAAAATGACAATGAGAACGATAAGCTAAGTATGAAAACTAAAGAATGTCAGGAAGATTGAACAAAGAACTATGACTAATAAGAGACATCGGGAATAAAGATGCACCGAGAGGAATTAAGGAAGATTAAGAGAATGGAAGTAACATTGAAGTAAATAGAAATTGTTAACCACATCTTAAGTAGCGATTCGGAAAACAATAAATCAGAGATAACGAATTGAAAACACAGTAACACTGATGGAAGAAATGAACATTAAGAGAAGGGGAAAAAGACAGCTGAACATAAGAAGGATGACTTCACAGCAAAACCTAGAAAGATGATAATGAGGATGAATACAAAAAAGAAGATAATAAATATGATAAGATTCACCAATTGAAACGATAAAAGATATTGAAAATTGAGAAGCATAAACCCGAATAAAGCAACAATAAGAACAGAAGTGAATTACGACAAGATGAACAAAAGGATAAGAGACAATCAAAAATATCAAGGAAAGATAGAAATGACAAAGCAGAATAGAGACATGAAACTCAACAAGTAAGCTTATGAAAGACATCTGCAGAAGGATTATGGAAAATATCGTTAGAAATAAACGAAAAATAGACAAAGCAGTGCTAATGACCGTAAAAACTACTAGGCAACCAAAGCAAACGGAAAGAAACAAAATTGATTAAAAGATAAATAAAGATGAAGAGTAAATGAAGAATGAACATGCTTGAGAGCGAATAAAAATACAAACTATATAGAAGCTATAGAGAATGAAATTATAAAATACCTCGAAAAGCCTGGGAGAGACTCAAAAACTACTGACGGTAAACAAACGTGACACTGAAAATACCGAAATGCAAGAAAATAACTATAAAATGGAACAAAAAGAATTGGACAGAAATACAAATGAACAGAATAAATATGAGCATCAGATAATTAAGAATAGATACAAACGTTATAAGTGGATGACTACAGACACTTAAGCAAATTATACAAAGAAACACAGTTAAAGATCATTAGAAAGAACTTGAAATAGCAATCAATAAATAAAACTACAATGGAATGATTAAATGATCAAATGGCAAAAAAACAATCCAATTGACCTAAAGACAATCATAACAACTGAAATGAGCTTAAACGGGAATCAACGACATTTATGCACAGATGAAACGGTCACTAATAAAAAGTCAATGATGACAATGGGGACGGCGCGGCACATCGCAGATTGGCGGCGGGTTCGATGGGACGGCGAAAGCCCACCAAAACTACCAGCAACGATACAGAAAAGCAACATCAGCGAACATGCATGAGCTAAACAATAAGAAAACATGAAGAGCCGGAAAACACGACCAACAGGTCCATAGTCAACTCAGGATATAAACACACGGAAACTCTCCTATGAAGTCAACGATGAAAAAGGCAAGAGTGAAGATAAATAACTTCAGCAAGCAGGATACCAACATAAGGAAATCCAAGAACTAAAATAAGATGTTAAACAGACTTGAACTGAAAAGAACATAAGATCAATCGTAGCAATCACGATCAAGAAATGCTAAAAAGTAACAAAGTAAAAAATCGAGTAAAGCTTTAGCAATGCAATCCAGACATATAACAAGAATAGAAAAACTGATCACAAGCATGATAAAAGCCCATGAGATGACGGGAAATAGGATCATGCAATACTGAAAATGACACCGCGATGAAAGCAGAAGAATTGAAGGGATGACCACCTAAGAAACTGCATGAAACGGTCATTATGAGGCGCAGCAAGGGAGGGCAGCAAGCAAGGGATCGCGGCGAAAGGTCGAGCCGCGAGGGGAAAGGGCAAGGCGCGCGAGAGGAGATGGACCGCCGGCGGGCGGCGTGGTCGGCGCAGGACGCCGGGCGACGAGGGAGCGGAGGCGGCAGCGCGCTGAGGACGGCGGGCGACGCGGGCCGAAAGGGCGGCGCGGACGGGCTCGCGGGTCCGATCCGGGTCCGCGGCCGGCGGGCGGCGGCTGCGCGACGCTGATGTGGCGCGGCCGTGGAGTGGAGGAGGGAGGCGGAGGAGGTGACGGTCACAGTCTGGAATCACTAGGAGACCAGGATTAAGGATAATCAAGGAAAGCCTCACGACACCAGGATGGAAAGAGAAGACCAGGTGACTACGAACCAAGAAGGCCCAAGACTGCGCGAAGGATACGTGGGAAGGTACGCGAAACAGTAACAACATGGACTAGATACAAGTTCCTATGAGGTAATCGGGAAATAGAAACCGAGGAAAGTAAAGACAGCTCAGAATGGTGGGAATTACATGAACTATGAGAGGGACACGATCGTCGAACAAAATCAGCAAAGCAGCTTCCATTAAAGAGAAATGCATTCAAGAATGTAAACGAAAAGCATACCAAAATACCCGGCAAAGGGAATCAAAGGAAGGAGAATTTAAGCTACACCTGACAGAACTGAGAATGACATGTAGCAAGAGAAACTAAGCCAAAAGATGTTAAGCAAGAAAAAGCACAAAAGAGATGTCACAGAAGGAGTGCAATAGACCTCAAGCAAGAGTGAATAGTATGAAGTACAGAACTACGAGCAATCTGCCAAGATGACAATAGGAAGAGTAAAGGTATGATTGAACAGCTAGAACAAAAAGAAATTGAGGAAACAAGAATGGTCGAAACTAAAAGAATTAATCCATACGAAACGAAGGAAGAGAAACGATACAGATAGAAACTGGTCATAGAGAACCAAACATAAGAAATTGGCATCTAAAGAATAAAGAGAAGTATAAAATACTACTGAAAATTTAGAACTGAACATGAAAGAAACAAAAGAGGACTCAAACAAGGGAGATTGGAAACAAACACCAAAAATTTTAAAAAATTTTGGACATTTAAGAAAAATTGACAATTAAAATGAAGAACTAAAAGATTAATTTACCAAGAAGTAAACGAGCTAAAAAGACAATTAAGGGAAACCCAAGGAAATAATTGATACTAAAACAACAAAAGATATAAACAACGGAAATAAGAATTTCCAAAACTACATCACCAATAAAAGTTTAGTATTATTCCCATTACCCCAAAATTGTTTGAAAAACTTTTGAAAATCAGAAAAAAAATTTCAAACAAACTTAAACCAATAGAATGTGAAAAGGATATCCATAACACTAGACAAAAATTTAGAAATTGGGTTAAACAAAAACTTAAGATTGCAGTGTGATAAATATTAAGCATTACCATGAGGTCCAAAAATCATGTTCGAAGAAGAAAACAACTGAAAAACCGGATTTGGTGAAAGATACATCGGAAACTTAAAGAACAAGGAAACATAGACAGATTATTAGAACCTTCGGAACCGAGGAAGAAAAAAGCCCCACGGGAAACGGAGGCACCAAACAAGTGAGCTAAAAGATTAACTTGGAAGGTCCCGATCCAAAATGGGAAAGGAAGGGAAAGAAGAGTCAAATCTCAAACCGTGGACCAAAGAAACGAAGGACCAAAGGAGGGAATTAAAAGAATGAAATCCGACTTAAGAATGGAAACATGCTAGACAAAATGCGGTAAAAACCGTAGGATTGAGGGGAGTAACCTGACGACCAGACGATGGCAGGAAAAGGAATCCAACGGGTAGAAACCTTTACAGGAAAAGAGGGAAGGAAGTCCGGAAGTAACTTAAAAACCAGAAAAGGGAGGGAAAAGGCCTTAGTGAAAGACAACCAGAAACAGAAATGAGGCCACGAACCAGTGATACCAATAAAAGGTGGATGGAACCAAGGAAATGAGAACAAGAAAAGGAAAGATACCAAAAAAAGATGGGTCAAAATTGGATTGGCCAAAATGAAACCCAACATCAAGGTGGAAGTTCAGACTCTGGTTCTTAAAAACCTGTAAGGGCAAACCGGGAACATAACTCAAAGCAAAGAAATTAAGAAGGTGCAACCACCAAAATGAAGAAATACGACACCTTGAAACACGGAAGAGAAATGGCCAACTTAGTTTGCGCCTCAGACTTAGGAAGTTTTAAACCGAAAAAAATTGATTCCATAAACGACCGGTCCGTTAAAAGGATGGCAACCTTGCCATTAAAAAACACGCGACACAAGAAAGACAAAACCGGAAAGATGGATCCCGGACAAAAGACAAGTTGGAAAAAATTGAAAGACAAGCACATCAAATGAGAACCCAGATTGATAAGGAAACGAAATAACAAAAACAACAAGTTTGATAAAAAATCAAAATTTAACCAATCCAAGTCCACAAGCTAAGGCAGGAGTTACAATTACCTGATCTTTCCCCCGGAAGTTGGGAAACAGGAAAGCAATGGCCAAGAAAGGAATCCAAACACAACCTGTAAACAAAAAACCGAACATGGGACTAGCTTAAAACAATGAAAAATGCAACATATTCCGATACAATTAAAAGGGGATCCAAAAACCAAAGAAATTTGAATCCCAATGCAAAGCATGAAAACCAGCTCAATTAAGAAACAAAAGCAACTCAAATGGAAACCCCAAGAAAGGAAAAAATTCAAACTTTAAAAAAAAACGAAGGGATAAAATTTGAAATAAAAAATAGTTTAAATTTGGGGAAAAAACCCAAATCCAAATTGGGTTTTAAAAGGATAAGGGCCCGGAAAGAATTTAAAATTATAAATTAAAAATTAAAAAAAAACCCAATTCTCGTGATTGGCCCGAGTGATGTGGCCGGACGGACGGTCCGGCGCTGGGGCGACGCGTCCGGGGCGCGAGGAGGAAATCGCTAGGGTTTGCACCGCTAATTTGAGAGGGATTACATATTTATAGGTAGAGGAGCTAGGAGAGTCCAAATGAGGAGCGTTTTCGCCACGCGATCGTGATCGAATGACCGAGAGCATGGAGGGAGTTAGATGGGTTTTGGGCCACTTTGGAAGGGTGTTGGCTGCAACTCAAAGAGGGCTTTACGGTTACCCTGTTAACTGTTGGAGTATCAAACGACCTCCAAATGGCACGAAACTTGACAAAGCGGTTCACCGTTTTATACCAAGGCCGCTGGCAAACCTCGTCCATTCCGAGAACGCTTAACACCCGCACAAGAGAAGAGGCAAAGGGGGACGCCGAGGGCATAGGAGTGCCGGATTGCAAAACGGACAACGGAGAAAATGCTCGGAAGCATGAGACGAACACGTATGCAAAATGAAATGCACATGATGACATGATATGAAATGCATATGATGACATGAGATGAGATGCATAACAAGAACAAAATGCAAAACAAACGAGAAAAACCCAACCACGAAGGAAGTCTCATATAGCATCTCCGGAAAAGGCAAGAGTTGGAGTTACGAATATGGAAAGTTGTATCCGGGGCGTTACAGTTTAGGAGGAAAGGGCATGGGTTTCTGAACCCATGGTTCTCTTTCTTTACCTTGCTTCCTAGCAACAAAGTCTCTTTTATCATAACGTGGATTCTTTGATTGTGGGTTATCAAGATCAACAGCAGGTTCAATCTCTACATCATTATTATTGCTAGGTTGAGCATCAACATGAACATTATCATTAACATTATCACTAGGTTCATGTTCATCACCAGATTGTGTTTCAGCATCAGAAATAGAAATATCATTGGGATTCTCAGGTGTGCCTACAACAGGTTCACTAGAAGCATGCAAAGTCCTATCATTTTTTCCTTTTCTTCTTTTTAGAAGGACTAGGTGCATCTAAATTATTTCTCTGATAATCTTGCTCGATTCTCTTAGGGTGGCCTTCAGGATACAAAGTTTCCTGAGTCATTCTACCAGTTCTAGTAGCCATTCTAACAGCAAAGTCATGTTGTTTATTTAATTCATCGAGCAAATCATTTTGAGCCTCAAGTACTTGCTCTGCTTGAGTGGTAACCATAGAAGCATATTTGCTAATGAGTTTAAGTTCACCTTTAACTCTAGCCATATAATCACTCAAGCGTCCTATCATGAAAGCATTATTCTTTAATTCTCTACCAACATAAGCATTAAAACTTTCTTGTCTAGCCATAAAGTCATCAAATTCAGCTAAGTATGGGCTATGAAATTTAGTAGACGGGATTTCAACTTCATCATATCTATAGAGAAAATTCACCTTTACTACCTGTGTCGGGTTATCAAGACAATGTGTTTCTTCAACAGGCGGTATATTAAGACCATGTATCTCTTCAATAGGAGGTAAATTCTTAACATCTCTAGATTCAATACCTTTTTCTTTCATTGATTTCTTTGCCTCTTGCATATCTTCAAGACTGAGAAATAGAACTCCCCTCTTCTTCGAAGTTGGTTTAGGAATAGGCTCAGTTGTTAGCTAAATTGGCTCAGGAATTGGCTCAGGGCGAGTCCAATTATTTTCGTTAGTCAACATATTATTCAATAGTAATTCAGCTTGGTCGACTATTCTTTCCCTGAAAACACAACCAGCACAACTATCCAAGTGGTCCTTGGAAGCATCGGTTAGTCCATTATAAAAGATATCAAGTATTTCATTTTTCTTAAGAGGATGATCAGCAAAGCATTATATCGGAGAAGCCTCCCCAAGCTTGTGGGAGACTCTCTCTTCGATTTGTAATAAAATTATATATTTCCGCAAGGCAGCTTGTTTCTTATGAGCAGGAAATATTTAGCGAGAAGTAATAAATCATATCCTGGGGACTACGCACACAACTAGGATCAAGAGAATTAAACCAAGTTTTAGCATCACCCTTTAATGAGAATGGAAATATCTTAAGGATATAATAATAGCGAGACTTCTCATCATTAGTAAACAGGGTGGCTATATCATTCAACTTGGTAAGATGTGCCACAACAGTTTCAGATTCATTGCCTTAAAAAGGATCAGATTCAACCAAAGTAATTATCTCAGGATCAATAGAGAATTCATAATCCTTATCAGTAACACAGATAGGTGAAGTAGCAAAAGCGGGGTCATGTTTCATTCTAGCATTAAGAGATTGCTGCTTCCATTTAGCTAATAACTTCTTAAGATCATATCTATCATTGCAAGCAAAAATAGCTCTTGCAGCTTCTTCATCCGTACCATAACCCTCAGGAACAACAGGCAATTCATACTTAGGGGGAGAACCTTCATCATCACTATCATCAATAATTTCATCTTCAATAATTTCATTCTCTCTAGCCCTAGCAAGTTGTTCATCAAGAAATTCACCTAATGGCAAAGTAGTATCAAGCACAGAAATAGTTTCATAATAAGTATCATGCATAGCAGAAGTGGTATCATCAATAACATGCGACATATCAGAATTCATAGCAGTAGCAGGTTTAGGTGTCGCAAGCTTACTCATAATAGAAGGAGAATCTAGTGTAGAGCTAGATGGCAATTCCTTACCTCCCCTTGTAGTTGAGGGAAAAATCTTAGTTCGTGCGTCTTTCAAGTTCTTCATAGTGATCAGCAGATATAAATCCCAAGTGACTCAAAGAATAGAGCTATGCTCCCCGGCAACGGCGCCAGAAATTAGTCTTGATAACCCACAAGTATAGGGGATCGCAACAGTTTTTGAGGGTAGAGTATTCAACCCAAATTTACTGATTCGACACAAGGGGAGCCAAAGAATATTCTCAAGTATTAGCAGTTGAGTTGTCAATTCAACCACACCGGATAACTTAGTATCTCAGAGCAAAGTATTTAGTAGCAAAGTAGTATGATAGTAATGGTAACAGTGGCAAAAGTAAAGATAGCAGTTTTGTAGTGATTGTAACAGTAGCAACGGAAAAGTAAATAAGCAAAGCACAATATGTAAAAAGCTCGTAGGCATTGGATTAGTGATGGATAATTATGTCGGATGTGATTCCTCATGTAATAGTTATAACATAGGGTGACACAGAACTAGCTCATGTTCATCAATGTAATGTATGCATGTATTCCGAATATAGTCATACGTGCTTATGGAAAAGAACTTGCATGACATCTTTTGTCCTACCCTCCCGTGGCAGCGGGGTCCTAGAGGAAAATAAGGGATATTAAGGCCTCCTTTTAATAGATTATTGGACCAAAGCATTAACACATAGTGAATACATGAACTCCTCAAACTACGGTCATCACCGAGAAGTATCCCGATTATTGTCACTTCGGGGTTGTCGGATCATAACACATAATAGGTGACTATAGACTTGCAAGATAGGATCAAGAACTCACATATATTCATGAAAACATAATAGGTTCAGATCTGAAATCATGGCACTCGGGCCCTAGTGACAAGCATTAAGCATAGCAAAGTCATAGCAACGTCAATCTCAGAACATAGTGGATACTAGGGATCAAACCCTAACAAAACTAACTTGATTACATGGTAAATATCACCCAACCCATCACTGTCCAGCAAGCCTACGATGTAATTACTTACGCTCGGCGGTGAGCATCATGAAATTGGTGATGGAGGATGGTTGATGATGATGATGGCGACGAATCCCCCTCTCCGGAGCCCCGAACGGACTCCAGATCAGCCCTCCCAAGAGAGATTAGGGCTTCGCGACGGCTCCGTATCGTGAAACGCGATGAAACTTTCTCTCTGATTTGTTTCTCCATGAAACGGAATATATAGAGTTGGAGTTGAGGTCCGTGGATCATCAGGGGGCCCACGAGACAGGGGGGTGCGCCCAGGGAGAGGGGACGCGCCCCCCACCCTCGTGGACAGGGTGTGGGCCCCCTGGCCTTGATTCTTTCATCAGTATTTTTTATATTTTCCAAAAGTTATCTCCGTGGATTTTCATGTCATTCCGAGAACTTTTGTTTTCTGCACAATAAACAAGACCATGGCAGTTCTGCTGAAAACAACGTTAGTCCGGGTTAGTTTCATTCAAATCATGAAGTTAGAGTTCAAAACAAGGGCAAAAGTGTTTGGAAAAGTAGATACGTTGGAGATGTATCAGGATGCAAAACTGCATTGCTTAATGCATTTCTTAAAGACGAGTTGTATATGATGCAACCAGAAGGTTTTGTCGATCCAAAAGGTGCTAACAAAGTGTGCAAGCTCCAATGATCCATTTATGGACTAGTGGAGGCCTCTCGGAGTTGGAATATATGCTTTGATAATGTGATCAAAGCATATGGTTTTACACAGACTTTTCGAGAAGCCTGTATTTACAAGAAAGTGAGTGGGAGCTCTGTAGCATTTCTAATATTATATGTTTATGACATATTGTTGATTGGAAATAATACAGAATTTCTAGATAACATAAAAGGATAATTGAATAAGAATTTTTCAATGAAAGACCTTGGTGAAACTGCTTCTATATTGGGCATCAAGATCTATAGATATAGATCAAGACGCTTAATTAACTTTCACAAAGCACATACTTGATAAAGTTTTGAAGAAGTTCAAAATGGATCAGTCAAAGAAAGGGTTCTTGCCTCAGACATAGGTGTGAAGTTGAGTCGCACTCAATGCCCGACCACTATGTAAGATAGAGAGAAAATGAAAGTCATTCCCTATGCCTCACCATAGGTTCTATCATGTATGCAATGCGGTGTACCAGACCTGATGTGTGCCTTGCTATAAGTTTAGCATGGAGGTACCAAAGTAATCCAGGAGTGGATCACTGGACAGCGGTCAAGAACATCCTGAAATACCTGAAAAGGACCAAGGATATGTTTCTCTTATGGAGGTGACAAAGAACTTGTCGTAAATGGTTACCTCGATGCAAGCTTTGACACAGATCCGGATGACTCTAAGTCGTAAACCGGATACTTATTTATATTGAATGGTGGAGCTGTCAGTTGGTGCAGTTCCAAGCAAAGCGTCGTGGAGGGATCTACGTGTGAAGCAGAGTACAAAGCTGCTTCGGAAGCAACAAATGAAAGAGTCTGGATGAAGGAGTTCATATCCAATCTAGGTGTAATACCTAGTGCATCGGGTCCAATGAAAATCTTTTGTGACAATACTGGAGCAGTTGCCTTAGCAAAGGAATCCAGATTTCACAAGAGAATCAAGCACATCAAGGGACACTTCAATTCCATTCGCGATCAAGTGAAGGAGGGAGACATAGAGATTTGCAAGATACATACGGATCTGAATGTTGCAGACCCGTTGACTAAGCCTCTTCCACGAACAAAACATGATCAACACCAAGACTCCATGGGTGTTAGAATCATTACTATGTAATCTAGATTATTGACACTAGTGCAAGTGGGAGACAGAAGGAAATATGCCCTAGAGGCAATAATAATGTTGTTATTTATGTTTCCTTATAACATGATAAATGTTTATTATTCATGCTAGAATTGTATTAACCGAAAACTTAGTACATGTGTGAATACATAGACAAAACAAAGTGTCCCTAGTATGCCTCTACTTGACTAACTCGTTAATCAAAGATGGTTATGTTTCCTGACCATAGACATGTGTTGTCATTTGATGAACGGGATCACATCATTAGAGAATGATGTGATGGACAAAACCCATCATTAGCTTAGCATAATGATCGTTAAGTTTTATTGCTATTGCTTTCTTCATGACTTATACATGTTCCTCTGACTATGAGATTATGCAACTCCTGAATACCGGAGGAACACCTTGTGTGCTATCAAACATCACAACGTAACTGGGTGATTATAAAGATGCTCTACATGTGTATCCGAAAGTGTTTGTTGGGTTGGCATAGATCGAGATTAGGATTTGTCACTCCATGTATCGGAGAGGTATCTCTGGGCCCTCTTGGTAACGGTCATCACTATAAGCCTTGCAAGCAATGTGACTAATGAGTTAGTTACGGGATGATGCATTACAGAACGAGTAAAGAGACTTGCCGGTAACGAGATTGAACTAGGTATGTAGATACTGACGATCGAATCTCAGGCAAGTAACATACCGATGACAAAGGGAACAACGTATGTTGTTGTGCGGTTTGACCGATAAAGATCTTCGTAGAATATGTAGGAGCCAATATGAGCATCCAGGTTCCGCTATTGGTTATTGATCGGAGATATGTCTCGGTCATCTCTACATAGTTCTCGAACCCATAGGGTCCGCACGCATAATGTTTGATGACAATTTGTATTATGAGTTATGTGTTTTGGTGATCGAAGTTTGTTCGGAGTCCCGGATAGATCACGAACATGACGAGGAGTCTCAAAATGGTCGAGAGATAAAGATTGATATATTGGAAGGTTACATTCGGACAACAGATTGGTTTCGGGAAGTATCGGATAAGTTTCGGAGTACCGGGAGGTTAGCAGAACCCCCTGGGGACTATTGGGCCTTCATGGGCCCTAAGTGAGAGAGGAGGATGGCGGCCAGGTGGAGGCGCATTCCCCCTGAGGGAGTCCTGGATTAGGGGGTGTCCGGATGGCCGGCCTATAGCCTTTGGCCGGACTCCTGGACTATGAAGATACAAGATTGAAGACTTCGTCCCGTGTCCGGATGGGACTTTCCTTAGCGTGGAAGGCAAGCTTGGCGATACAGATATGTAGATCTCCTACCATTGTAACCGACTCTGTGTAACCCTAACCCTGTTCGGTGCTTATATAAACCGGAGGGTTTTAGTCCGTAGGACGAACAACAATCATACCATAGGCTAGCTTCTAGGGTTTAGCATCTCTGATCTCGTGGTAGATCTACTCTTGTGCTACCCATATCATCAATATCAATCAAGCAGGAGTAGGGTTTTACCTCCATCGAGAGGGCCCGAACCTGGGTAAAAACATCGTGTCCCTTGTATCCTATTACCATCCGCCTAGACGCACAGTTCGGGACCCCTACCCGAGATCCGCCGGTTTTGACACCGACATTGGTGCTTTCATTGAGAGTTCCTCTGTGTCGTCATCTTTAGGCCCGATGGCTCCTCCGATCATCAACAACGATGCGGTCCAGGGTGAGACTTTTCTCCCCGAACAGATCTTTGTATTCGACGGCTTTGTATCATGGGCCAATTCGCTGGCCATCCGAGCAGATTGAAAGCTACGCCCGCCATCAGTCGATTTGAAGTTTGAACTACACGGCCGACGTCCGCGGAGACTTGATCTTTGACAGTTCGAGCCACGCCAACCGCACCGCACCGCTATGAAGGGCATGATCTAGCTCGCTCACCGACAAAGGTTCTCGAGTCCGCGACCGCTGTCCGCCCGACCCTTAGCTCAGAGCCGATCGCGCCGATTGAGGACGGGTGGCTGGACACCGCCGGGGCTGCTATCTCTACGGGCGATTGAGTCGAACACCAACCTGTCCTTATGGTTTCAGGATTCCAAGGTGTCGGACTCTCCCGACTCAACCTTCATACCGCTAATCGAATCCGATTACGCCGATCATGGAGTTCACTATCATGACATCCTTCAAAGACTCGCCTTTGGCAACATCCTGATTTCACTCAAAGTCTCTCTTTATCAAGAGAGCCCTGGCCGGATTATGGTCGAAGGTTGGGATGCGACGACGAAGAAATTCAAAGCCCACCCACCACCCACTTAGTAGCCATCGCAATGATTTAACCGACATGCTCGACTTCGACCAAGACATCGACGGTATGGACGAAGATGCAGAGACGCACCAAGAACCAGCGCCATGTGGCATTGAAGGCCACCTCGCCATACGACATTTACATGGTGGACATCCCAAAAGACGGGAATGGCGATGGAACAACGGAGGATGACCCCTCCAAGAAACAGCCTAAGCGCCAGCATCAGCGGCGCCACTCTAAATCCCGCCACAGTAAAAATGGTGATTCAGGCACCGGAGACAATAACACCCCGGACAGTGCCGAAGACAATCCCCTCCAGCAGGATTCAGCGCAGGAGGATGGAGAAGCCAGCCTTCATGGGAGAGCGGCAGACAGAGAGGTAGAGGACGATAATTACATGCCTCCCTCCGAAGACGAGGCAAGCCTCGACGATGACGAATTTGTCGTGCCTGAGGATCCCGTCGAACAAGAGCGTTTCAAACGCAGGCTTATGGCCACAGCAAGCAGCCTTAAGAGAAAGAAGCAACAGCTTAGAGCTAACCAAGATTTTCTAGCCGACAGATGGACTGACATCCTGGTGGCCGAAGAATACGAACTCGAACGCCCCTCCAAGAGCTACCCAAAACGCAGGCTGCTACCCCGATAAGAGGAGGAAGCACCCAAACCTACATCACCAACGCATAATATGGCCGACCGGCCACCTCGTGGCCGTGACAGAGAGGCCTCTCGGCCCTCCACTCAAGCCACACCCCGACACCGCTCAAAAAATACCAAGGCGCGGGAAAATGTGCCAGACCTGCGGGATATATTAGAGGACAAGGCAAGGCAAACAAGATCGATCTACGGATCGCGTGGGCACCCCATGATACGTGACGATAACCATCACGCCAGATATGGCAATTCCGGCCGGGCCGAACACAGTAGACAAAGGTCATTTAAGCTGCATCGTGATATAGCCCAATACAGAGGCGCCGCACACCCACTATGCTTCACAGACGAAATGATGGATCATGAAATCCCTGAAGGTTTCAAACCTGTAAACATTGAATCATATTATGGCACAACAGATCCTGCAGTCTGGATCGAGGACTATCTCCTTCATATCCACATGTCCCGCGGTGATGATCTACACGCCATCAAATACCTCCCACTCAAGCTTAAAGGACCAGTTCGGCATTGTCTTAACAGCTTGCCGGCAGAGTCAATTGGTTGTTGGGAAGACCTGGAAGCCGCATTCCTCGACAACTTCCAGGGCACCTATGTGCGACCACCAGACGCCGATGACCTAAGCCACATAATTCAGCAGCCAGAGGAATCGCCGCATAATTCGACACGGTTCCTAACCAAGAAAAATCAAATCATCGACCGTCCGGATGCAGAGGCCTCGCAGCCTTCAAACATAACATCCGCGACGAGTGGCTTGCCCGCACCTAGGACAGAAAAGCCAAATCCATGGCAGCCCTCACAACACTCATGACCCGCTCATGCTGGAGAGGACAGCTGGCTAGCTCAGAGTAAATAATATGACCAAGAGCCCCGTAATTGGATACCAAGGAATGCAATGGCAGTGTCGCCTTTGCAACAAGCACAAGCGCCGCATTAACGGCGATAATGTCAAGATACGGCAATCAATGCCGGATTCGTGAGGCTCTAAACCCGGTCGAAAAAGCCATTCAAAAGAAATACTCCGGCCCGCCCAATTTGGACCAATACTGATCGCTCATGCCGATACACGGCACTTCAAAGTTACTAATCACACCAACAGGGATTGTTGGGTGTTCAAGCAGGCAGGCAAGTTAAATGCCAAAAATAATGACAAGGGGCTGCATAACGATGACGAGAAGGAGCCCCATCCGCCGAACAATAGAAGACAGAAGGGCTTCCCCCCACAAGTGCGGACGGTGAACATGATATACGCAACCCACATACCCAAAAGGGAGCGGAAGCGTGCACTAAGGGACATATATGCGATGGAGCCAGTCGCCCCAAAGTTCAATCCATGGTCCTCCTGCCCGATCACTTTTGATCGAAGGGACCACCCCACTAGCATCCACCATGGCGGATTCGCCACATTGGTTCTAGACCCAATCATTGACGGATTTCACCTCACTAGAGTCCTGATGAACGGCAAGCAAGAGCTTTGAACTCGCTTTATCGAGATACAGGCGCAAGATGGGCATAGACCCCTCAAGGATTAAACCCACAAAGACGACCTTCAAAAGAGTCATACCAGGTGTAGAGGCCAACTGTACAGGCCCAGTTACACTTGAAGTGGTCTTCAGATCACCGAATAACTTCCACATGTCCCGCGGTGATGATCTACACGCCATCGAATACCTCCCACTCAAGCTTAAAGGACCAGTTCGGCATTGGCTTAACAGCTTGCCGGCGGAGTCAATTGGTTGTTGGGAAGACCTGGAAGCCGCATTCCTCGACAACTTCCAGGGCACCTATGTGCGTAATTACCAGACGCCGGCGACCTAAGCCACATAATTCAAGAGCTGAGGAATCGCCGACAATTCGACACGGTTCCTAACCAAGAAAAATCAAATCGTCGACTGTCCGGATGCAGAGGCCCTCGCAGCCTTCAAACATAACATCCGCGACGAGTGGCTTGCTGTCGTGGTGGAAAACGAGCACCTATGGGGCAGGGCCCCTTTTCTGGTCCGGCAAGGAGCGGAGGGCACACGAAGAGCAGATCGACGTCGAGCGCGCGGGGGATTTTACCCAGCTTCGGAGCTCTCCGGAGAGATAAAACTCCTACTGCTGCTTTGTGTTTCTATTTTGTTCTTGCTCGAAAGCGTGGGTATGATGTGGTCTCGAATGAGTCGAACCCCTTCTACGTGTGCACGGGCCTCCTTTTTATAGTCTAAAGGGGTCATCGACAGGTGGCAACGCAGAGAGAGGGGTAGAAAAGTAAAAATGCGGGTTGGTACAACTGCTGTCAACAGTGCCCCCTACCTAACTCTGACGGCAGGGGACAAGGGCATTTAATGCCCGTCCGGTCGCCCCAATAGTGCAGGAAGTGACCGTTAGAGGCGTCACCGATCGCCACGATGGCATCCTCGTCCTCTTCACTTGCCACCTCGCACCACTTGGCTGCACAGCCACCCGCCACGTGCACCAGGAGCGATCCCGCGGCGACACGTCGTCGGATGGCTGGAGCGTGAGCGCAGAGTGGTGGCTTCGCCGCGGCAAGCACCTTGCCACGGTCGTTATCTTGTCGCACCCGCAAGCTTGCCGCTCGCCGGGTCTTGCCGGGACGCGCGGTGTGTCGCGGCAAGTTTTCAAGTGCCTTGTTATCTTCCCGCAAGCTCCTCTTGCCGGGTCTTGTCCTTCCCGGCAAGCTTCTCTTGCCGTGGCCTTGTCTTCCCGCTAACACTTTGTTCTTGAATGGCAGAATGGAAATGACGGAGGATCTTGGCGACGCCTCGCAAGCCTTGCCGCTGGGCGCCAAGGATCGCCTGCAGACAAGTTTGGGGTACTAAGGTACCCCTACTTTAGTACACCGACAGAGCCCCGGCTCGGGCCATACACGGTGCCGAAGCTGTTGGGCCAGGCCCAAAACAGGCACGGCACGCGCCGCCCGGGTCCGAACCAACCACTCCGTACCCACCGCGTCCCCCCATAACGGCACGCGTCAATCGCGGCGTCGTGGGAGAGATCGTGGGCAATATTCAAATTCAGGAAATGTGTAACGTTCGCCTTGGTTCTGCATCCCCGCCACACGGCTCCCATGCACTCGGGGTCACGGACGGTGGAAGTGGGAAACTGGGCCGTTGCGAGCAGAGGCAGCGGGTCGGCCCTGATTCTCTGCTCTTCTCGTGCCTTGATTCGCTAAGCGGGGCGGCCGAGCCCCCACCTCGATCCTTTAAGAGGAGCGAGACGGGAGCGCAGAAGCCCGCACTCTCTCACCTCCTCCTTTCTTCAGCTTCTGCTCCCCTTCCTCTCATTCGCCATGGAGAAAGGGAACCCTGGCTCTTCATCGGTGGTGGCGAGGGTCGCCACCAGACAGCGCACCTCTCCCTATCCCGCGCCCGTGGTGGCAGAGCCAGCCACAAGGGGAAGATGGAGGGGGCGAGGTCGTGGACGAGGTCGAGGATGAGGTCGAAGCGCTCAGGGAAGAGGCAGACGGGGCGGCGCGCCAGATCCGCCTCCGCCGGCGGATCCTCTCCCCATGGCGGTCCATACCGGGGACGACCCTTGTGAGTTCTTCGTCAGGTTGCGCCGGGCACCTCGTTGTCGCCTCCGTCTTCCAGCTCCGTTTGCGAGCGCGATGGAGTCGGATCCGCCCGAGACGCTGAGATTGCACATGAGGGGCTGCGGAATCAGCGGCACGCGAGTCTGCATTGTATTCCCAGCCCCTAATGTGATGTATCTTGATCGTGGGTGGAAGACGTTCGCCCGTATCCACAGCTTGACGGTGGGGTTTACCCTCCATTTTAAGTTAATGGAGGGCGACCTTCTCTCCGCTAAGGTCTTCGGGACTCAACTCGGGCGAAGTGCTGCGTGGGCAGCTCCTCCGATAGCGAAGGCTCCCCCTCGAGCAAGAGTGACGAGGAGGAGAGCGACAGCGATGATGAGGGTAGCGGCGGCGGGATGGCGGGCCCGACTAGGTGTCGGGCGCCGTCACAGCCACCGGGCGACCCCATCATCCGTGTCGCTGCCCTTGAACTCCCCGGTCGCCTTCTTGGGCAGCCGGCGAGGGAGGCTGCGGAAGGGAAGAGGGCTGGCGACAAGGCCGCTAAGTCGGAGTACGAGGGCGAGTGCCTCGACAAAGATGCCGACGCCCCGCCGCCTGCCTCGAGCCCCGCTCGGCGCCGCCATCACCTTCCAGCCTCCGGACGGCTCCCGGGATGTTCTCTTGGTGTCTTCTGGCACCTGTAGCTCGCCTAGGCGCCCCTTTTGCCCCTTTTCGCCTCCTTGACCTACCTCAAGAGAGGGACAGAAAGGATTACGGCATCTTATCTTTTAATTTGTAAGCCTTCGGCCTTAGCCGCATCTAAAACTTGTAATCCTCTCTTCCATGTTTTTCATCCTTTATGGAATGTACCCGAGTGGGATGTTTTTTAATGAAAAGGGGATGCTTGCTATGTTATATCCTTTACTTGATTCCATTCCTTGTATGCTTTTACCCTTACGCTTTTAGGGAACTTGCCGGTGCAAACACGCTTGCCGCGAAGCGCTGAAAAGGAACATCAAGAGCTCGGCCGGCAAAGTTGTCGCGTCCGGTAAGAAACCTTGCCTGGCTAGTCGCAGCACACTTTCATTGTTGAGCGGACTCGAAACAAAGTAAGGGCGCAACTTAGCCACGAGCCGGTTCCTCCGCGCACAGGTTTCCCATACAAGGCACGGTCGTTCAAGGAATATAACATAAAAAATTTAAAAATGATTGTGCTCAAACTTTGGCGACTTAGCTTTTCTGTAGTCTGCGTTCCGGCAAGGCTTGCGCTTCTTTGAACGACGCCCTGCCCACCTGTTTGACTATCTGCGGTGCCCATGTCGGAGCTTGTGGCTCGACAACAAGGACTAAAGGCGCAAATGCTGTTGCGGGAACATCCGCTTCTACGGCAAGAATCTGGGATCTTGCCGGAGCGTGATGCTCCCCAGCAAGCGTGTCGGGACACAGCCTGTCGGGAGCGTCTGCTTCATCGAAACAAAACCCTAGGGCTTGTCGGAGCAGACTACTCCTCAGCACTTTCTGTGTTGATCCTAGGGACCTTCTTGGCGGTGGCTTCGGGGAGTTCTCCTGTTTGAAGGAAATGGACTATTTGTTGTGCCCATGTCGGAGCTTCTGGCTCGACAACAAGGACTAAAGGAACGAATGCTGCTGTGGGAACATCCGCTTCCACGGCAAGAACCTGCAGCTCTGCCGAAGCTTGACGTTCCCCGATAAGCTTGCCGGAGCAAAACTTGTCGGGAGCTTCTGCTTCAACGGAACAAACCCTAGGGCTTGCCAGAGCATCTTGCTCCTTAGCGCTTTCTGTGTTGATCCTGAGGACCTTCTTGGCGGCGGCTTCGGGGAGCTCTGCCGGAAAGTAGTCGCCAGTAATCAACTTTCTCTTCTTGCTCTGTCCAGTTGATGGTGTCACAGACGGTTGAGTCAGCTTGAGCACAAAATCCCTGGTTCCACAGTAACTTAAGTGTGGCGATTTTGACAAAGCCATCCGCAATGTCGCTCGAGCTCTTGGAACATGTTCCATCTGCGCAGTCAAAAATGCTCTTCCAGCTTCCTCACTTCATCAATATAGGCTTCCATCAATGGACTCTGATAATCTTTGTTCACTTGGCAGACGACAAGCTGCGAGTCACCCCTGACAATGAGCTTCTTGATCCCAAGTTCAGCAGCGATTCTCAATCCGGCAAGCAACCCTTCATACTCTGCAGTATTGTTTGTTGCTTGATCCTTGGGAAAGTGCATCTGGATCACATACTTGAGGTGCTCTCCGGTGGGTGCGACAAGTAATACACCGGCACCGGCGCCTTGGAGCGAGAAGGCACCATCAAAGTACATGATCCATTCCTTGTTCGCTTCCTTGACGGGGACCCTTGTCTCTGGAGTTTCTTCGTCAGGTGTTGGCGTCCACTCTGCTATGAATTCTGCCAATGCTCGGCTCTGAATAGTTGAAATACTTTCAAACTTGAGGCCAAAGCTTGACAATTCCAGTGCCCACTCGACAATCCTGCCTGTTGCTTCTGGATTCTGCAATATCCTCTTCAACGGAAAGCGAGTGACAATTGTAATCTCATGTGCTTGAAAATAATGGCGCAGCTTCCTCGAGGCCATGAGAAGGCCGAAAAGCAACTTCTGCACACGAGAGTACCTTGATCTAGCCCCCTGTAGAAGAGAACTGACAAAATAAACTGGGCGCTGCACCATCTTATTCTGTTTTTCTTCCGGCAACTGCACAGATCCATCCTTGCCGGGACTAGAGCTTGTCGGGGAAGCCCCCTGCTTGTTGCTGGATTCGCTTGCGCGTTGCCCGCTCATCATCTCGCCTCCTCTCCGCTACTAACGCAGCACTAACCACTTGATTGGTTGCCGCTAGATACAGAACAACTTCTCTTGCGGCTTAGGTGCGACAAGCATCGGAGTGGAGGATAGGTATCTCTTCAAGTCCTCGTAGCGCAGCCTCCGCTTCGAGTCCATTTCATTGGACCTGCCTTTTTCAAAATTTTGAAAATGGCGTAGGCGCCAAGCAGACTTAGAGATGAACCTCACTGAGAGCAGCAACACAGCCGGCAAGCCTTCGCACATCTTTGACACGCTTCGGGGCTTCAATCTGCTTGATGGCCTTGATCTTGTCGGGGTTGGCTTCAATCCCCCTCTGGGACACAAAGAACCCGAGAAGCTTGCCGGAAGGAACTCCAAACACGCACTTCTCGGGGTTCAACCTAAGATTGACCTTGCGCAGATTTGCAAAAGTCTCTTCCAGATCTTGAATCAAAGTTTCTCTGTCTTTGCTCTTGACCACTATGTCGCCCATATATGCTTCTACATTCTCGCAAACCGTGGCTCAAAAGCATGACCGACTACTTTGCAAACATTGAACCAGCATTCTTTAATCCGAAGGCATTCGACAAAGCAAAGACATGCCACATGGAGTAATGAATGCGGTTTTCTTCATCCTCTTCGCCATGAAGATCTGGTGGTATCTCGAGTATGCATCAAGAAATGAAAGCGATCACATCCTCGCCATGGAGTCGATAATCTGGTCAATGCGCTGCAAGGGAAATGGATCTTTGGGACAAGCTTTATTAACATCCGTGAAGTCAATACAAAGCCTCCACTTCCGCTCTCCTTGCGCACGACTCATCGGATTGGCTAACCACGTTGGATGGAGTAATCTCGGACGAGGCCCGCCGCTTCCAACTTCTTGATCTCTTCGCAATGAACTCTTGGCGCTTCCACCGCTTGCTTCGACTCGACTGCTTGACGGGCCGCGGTGGAGGACAGACGGCAAGGTGGTGCTCAATTACTTTCGAACACCGGGATGTCGATGGTTGCCATGCAAACACATCGACATTCGCCCGCAGAAAGCAACGAGCGCTTCCTATTTAGGGTCAAGTGTGGCACCGATGGTGAAGGTACCACCGCGCCGCCCTCCTTGGCGGCCACTTTCTGGTCTCCGTGCAGCTGTCTTCGCCTTTCTTGCACTTGCCGGTGGAGCTCGATGGTGCGCCCTCGACGGTAGCGCAGCACCAAGAGGTGCGCTTGCCGGAGTGGGCATCGAGCTACTCTTGCCGGACTTGATCTTCTTCTTCTTCCCGGAGCTTCGGGCGGCAAGTGGTTTGCGCCTCGCGCGCTGCCGCTTCCCAGAGATCTTGTCGGTACAGATGAGTGCATCCTCTTGTCGCCTCGACAGAAATGACACTTATCGGACCAGCATCTTGAGCACATTGTAGGCGAGTGAGAGGCTGCCATGAACTTGGCAAGCCACGACGGCTAAGTATCCCATTGTATGGCAATGGGAAATCAGCAACATCAAATGTGACTCTCTCGTCACGAAATTCAGCTCGCCGCCAAACGCCATCGGCAAGCAGATCTTCCCTTCGCTTGCTCCTTCCTGGGTTGATTCCTTGAAAAGTACCGGTTTCTTCGAGCTCGCTGTCGGGGATCTGGAGCTTGTTGAGCACCGCGGAAGAGATCAGGTTTAGGCCGGCCCCGCCATCAACCAACATCTTCGTGACCTTGAGGTTGCGAATGGTTGGCGAAACCAACATCGGCAAGCACCCGACCGCAGTGATGCGATCAGGGTGATCCTCAACATCAAAGACGATGGGCGTGCTGGACCTCTTCAAGGGCTTGCGCGATTCGACTAATGGTTCTGCTGCATTCACCTCTCGCACCCACTGTTTAAGTTGGCGGTGCGAGGTGTGCAGAGAAGCACCACCGTCAACGCACAAAACCTCCGTCGCCTTCTGAAACTCTTGCTCGTCGGTCTCATCCTCATCCATCTCATCATCTTCATCTTCGCTTCGCTTTTGTCGTGGCCACGGGAGGTCTGTCTCTTGCCGCTGCTTGGCCTTGCTGCTGGCGCCCCCCCCAGCGGGACAATTCTTGCCGGATCCTCCGCCACCTTCCCGGGTTTTCTCCTTGTCGCGACGCCATATTCAGCTTTAGTAGCTCGCCATCCGCTCAACCTTTTTGCATGCTTGGAGGTCATGGCCCTTGGTGCGATGGATCTTGCAAGATCGCTGCGGAGCCGTGGTTGCTTGTCGGCGGCCACCACATCCTCGTCGCAGTCGCCAGCCTTGGCCTTGTCGGTGCCGCCTCCGTTGCCGGACTGCTCAACAACTAGCACATCCTTAGCCTTTTTTTTTGTTATTCCGCCCGGTTCTTCTTGCCGAGGGGCGCCCTCGCTTGCCGATCCTTCGCCTCAGTTCTTCTCCGGGAGTTTCTCCTCTTTAGCACGGGCGACTTGTCGGCCAGAGCATAGAGCTCACGACATCTCTAATCTTGCACATCGCCATCTCCTCCCTCATCTCGCGTTACGCGACGTTTCGATGGAACGCGCGATAACCGCGGCAGGTGGATGTCCGGGATGTTGCGCCGCACCTAGCTGAATCTCAGATGTACTTGCGCAGGGTTCTCCTTCCTTCGGGCAAGCAATGAAGATCGCTTTCGCCATGAGGCTTGTGGTCACCGTGAAGGCGCCGACAAACCGATGGCACAGTCCGCCCACGAAGAGATGGAGTTGTCCGGCAAGTGCATGAGCCAAGATCTCGACGTTGGGCTTGAGTACCGGGAAGTAGTTGGCGAGATCTTCGTCGCGCTTCAAAGAGCTGCACCGCAATGGTGTAGACGCCAAGAACTCCGACGGATGTATCCCGCCATCGCATTTCGCACGCCCGCTTGAAGTTCTTGGTGCCGGGCCACCGACTTGCCGCAGCTCACGAGTGAACGCAGGGCAACCTATCGCGATACGGCAAGTCGCCTGTTCTTCGGCGCATGCATATCGATAGTGGGCCCAGCGCGCTGATCGAGATCGACGTCGCGCGATCTCCGATGCTCGATCACGAAAAGCGGCGCTTCGTGTCGCCGTTTGGATAACTTGGCGTTGATCACGGCGAGCTCGCGGGTCCGACGATGCAGTGGAGTCGGTGTCGAGGTTGGCCCGGCGAGTCGGTGATCTCGGCCTTCGGGCCGGGGAGTGCACGGTGGTGGCACCCCAAAGGGTTTTGTCGGTGTCGGCTTGTGCACGGTGTCTTGTCGGGCTTGATGTGCTCGGTTGCGGGGCTTGTCGCCGCTTAAGGCGGCCGATGAGGCTCGAATGGTCATCCTCCGCCGTCAATCTTGTGTGGCGCCGAGGGTAATCTAGAAGCAGCTGGGCTCGCGCCAGCGCTTCCTCTGGAGTCTTCGGTGGCGGCGGCGAGCGACGCGAGGAGCGGGATATGCTCGGACCCCCAACTGGGTTAGAAGGAGCAGTATCCCGTCCAGGCAACCGCACCTCACTCGTGCCAGCATGCTGGCGTGCACGCTTGTCTTGAACGCCCCGAGATCCATCAGCTTTGCCTTGCTCCAACGCGAGTACGGTGCTAGGAGCACCATGGCGTTGTCGACCCTGCACCTCCTGGGAAGGGCGTGGCGTATGTACAGTCGCCGAAGCTTGCGGGGCCTTGTCCTTGGACCTGGTGACGACGTGAGTCCCACCGTCGGCGCCCGCCCCTCCGCCGGCGTCTACCCGACCGCCCGTTTGCTCCGGCGGCGGCGGTGGAATCGACGTAGACGGAGCGGCCACCTCCGAAGTCTTCTTCTTCGGTGGCATGTCGATGAAGATGTTGATGTAGTGCGCGCAGAGACCGGATCAGGTTCGCACAACCTCGACGCCCCCTACCTAGCGCGCCAAAGATGTCGTGGTGGAAAATGAGCACCTATGGGGCAGGGCCCCTTTTCTGGTCCGGCAGGGAGCGGAGGGTGCATGAAGAGCAGATCGAGGTCGAGCGCGCGGGGGATTTTACCCAGCTTCGGAGCTCTCCGGAGAGATAAAACTCCTACTGCTGCTTTGTGTTTCTATTCTGTTCTTGCTCGAAAGCGTGGGTATGCTGTGGTCTCGAATGAGTCGAACCCCTTCTACGTGCGCACGAGCCTCCTTTTTATAGTCTAAAGGGGTCACCGACAGGTGGCAACGCAGAGAGAGGGGTAGAAAGGTAAAAACGCGGGTTGGTACAACTGCTGTCAATAGTGCCCCCTACCTAACTCTGACGGCAGGGGACAAGGGCATTTAATGCCCGTTCGGTCGCCCCAACAGTACAGGAAGCGACCTTTAGAGGCGCCACCGATCGCCACAATGGCCTCCTCGTCCTCTTCACTTGCCACCGCGCACCGCTATTGCACAGCCCACCCGCCACGCAGCACCGTGAGCGATCCCGCGACACATCGTCGGATGTGCCGGAGCGTGAGCGCCTGAGCAGGTAACCGCCGCAGCAAGCACCTTGCCGCGGTCGTTATCTTGTCGCACCCGCAAGCTTGCCGCCGCCGGTCTTGCCGGACACGCGGTGCGTCCGCGCACGCTTTCAAGTGCCTTGGTTATCCTTCCGGCAAGCTCCTCTTGCCGGGTCTTATCCTTCCCGGCAAGCTTCTCTTGCTGTGGCCTTGTCTTCTCGGTTAACACTTTGTTCTTGAATGGCGAAAATGGAAATGACGGAGGATCTTGGCGGACGCCCGGCAAGCCTTGCATGAGGCGCCATGACGCCTGCAGACAAGTTTGGGGTACTAAGGTACCCCTACTTTAGTACACCGACACTTGCCCGGCACCTAGGACAGGAAAAGCCGAAATCCATGGCAGCCCTCACAACACTCATGACCCGCTTCTGCGCGGGAGAGGACAGCTGGCTAGCTCGTAGTAACAATATGACCAAGAGCCCTGGTAATTCGGATACCAAGGACTGCAACGGCAGGTCGCGTCGCAACAAGCACAAGCGCCGCATTAATGGCGATAATGCTGAAGATACGGCAGTCAATGCCAGATTCAGAGGCTCTAAACCCGGTCAGCGGAAAAAGGCATTCAAAAGAAATATTCTGGGCCCGTCCAATTTGGACCGAATACTCGATCGCTCATTCTAGATACACGGCACCCCCGAAAAGCCAGCTAATCACACCAACAGGGATTGTTGGGTGTTCAAGCAGGCAGGCAAGTTAAATGTCGAAAATAATGACAAGGGGCTGCATAACGACGACGAGGAGGAGCCCCGTCCGCCGAACAATAGAAGACAGAAGGGCTTCCCCCCACAAGTGCGGACGGTGAACATGATATACGCAACCCACATACTCAAAAGGGAGCGGAAGCGTGCACTAAGGGATGTATATGCGATGGAGCCAGTCGCCCCAAAGTTCAATCCATGGTCCTCCTGCCCGATCACTTTTGATCGAAGGGACCACCCCACTAGCATCCGCCTTGGCGGATTCGCCACATTGGTTCTAGACCCAATCATTGACGGATTTCACCTCACTAGAATCCTGATGAACGGCGGCAGCAGCCTGAAACTGCTTTATCAGGATACAGTGCGCAAGATGGGCGTAGACCCCTCAAGGATTAAACCCACAAAGACGACCTTCAAAAGTGTCATACCAGGTGTAGAGGCCAACTGTACAGGCTCAGTTACACTTGAAGTGGTCTTCGGATCACCGAATAACTTCCGAAGCGAGGAATTAATCTTAAACATAGTCCCGTTCCGCAGCGGCTATCACGCACTGCTCGGACGAACCGCATTTGCAATGTTCAATGCGGTGTCGCACTATGCATACCTCAAGCTCAAGATGCCAGGCCCTCGAGGAGTCACTACGGTCAATGGAAACACCGAACGCTGTCTCCAAACGGAGGAGCATACGGCGGCCCTCGCGGCAGAAGTACAGAGCAGCCTCTTAAGGCAATTCTCGAGTCCGGCTATTAAACTTCCGGACACCGTCAAGCGTGCCCGGAGTAACCAACGACAAGACCGCCTGGCACGTTCCGAGCATGCGTAGCAATGCGGCCCCAACACCAGCCCTTGCGAAATTGCGAAACCAGCACTACGCGTACATAATTACGCTCTGGAAATACCATGGGCATAGGGGGAGGGGCACGACCACGGCAGGCCCAGAATGCGGCTCAACCGCACCAGGGGCTCCCAATTGTGTCATTCTTTTTTTTTCTTACTTTCAGGACTCCTTTCTCAAGAAGCCCTGTCGGGCAGTAGAATCGCCGAACACACGATGCAACAGCCAGGGAAGCAGAAAGCTACATCGAGTGTCCAGGTGGTCTCTATGACAAGCAGTATACTTGTTTTACATATCATCCCGCAGCTCGCTCTTGGAGGGAGACATGTCAAATAGTCCCATCCCTTGCTTATCACACTATTTGTATCGTTCTGCTTTTACCGCAGCTTTTTTGAATAAACAATGCATAGCTTTTGCCTATTATTGCATTCCTTTCCTTTTTTTATCTATACATGTTCACTTATGACATGTCGCATCCGTACGCTTTGGTATGGCCAAATACACCAGGGGCTTAAGTACCCCAAAATATGGTGTGATAAGTCCGAACACTTTCACAAGTGCGGCACCCCGAACTTATAGCATTATATGCATCGGCTCCGAATCATGTCTTGGGTCAATAGTTGGGTTTGCCCGGCTCCCATGTTTTGGTACCTTACGTTCCGTTATATCGGCTAAGGTAGCGCTGGGAGAACCATTGTGATTGTGCCCCGGTTGAGCTGGGTTAAGCACCTCAGTGGAGAAAGCTAAAACTGACCGTCATGATAGGGCGAGAGCCGGTCGCTGTTCGAGAGGTTTTTCGAGTACCTAAAGACTTTGTCCGGCCCAGGCGTGGATAGCGCCCCGAACTCGGTCTTCCGAATACTAGGGGCTTCGCCGAAATTTAAAATTATAGAATTATATGGCTAAGTGAGAGTGTTCAGGCATTATAGTCTGGTTGCCTTGTTCGTTGCATTGAGCGCCTCCCTCGAAGGACCCAAGAATTTGAAAAAGAGCGCTCAAGTTTATCCTGAACACCCCAGCACTCGTGGCATGGGGGCAGAAACCAACGACTCGGCATCTCTCAAATTTCATAAACGGCCGCACAGAAGGTAATATTTTAAATTCACAAGAGTTGCTTAGCGCATATGAACAAGTTTTCAAGCGTACAGGATAACAAATGCGAGTTTACTCAAAAATTACATCTTTCGAGCATTCACCCGCTATAAGGCGGGCACCCTTCAGTATACGATAATACATCTCGGCTTGCGATACTCCCCCGCCCGGGCGGTGGAGCGTCCGTCACAAGCTTCTCGGCGTCCATCTTGCCCAGGCACTTTAGCATGGGCAAGGGCCCTCTGGGCACCTTCGATGCAGACGGAGCGCTTGACGACTTCAATCCATGGACAAAGGCCCACCAGCCGCCTCACCAGCCCAAGTAGCTCTCGTGCATGGCTTCCTTAGGACATAGCCAACTATGAGGCCCTTCATGGCCTGTTCGACCACCTTATGGAGCTCGACCACTGCTTCACTGGTCGCCAAGGGCACTGGTATCCGGCCTCAAAGATGCTTGAGACCGAAACAACTTCTCCGTCGAGCTCCCCGCCTCAGCCCAGTAGAATGCGGCAGTGTCGGACACACTGCGGGGCAGATCTGCGAATGCTCCTGGAGAGCTCCGGATTCGGGTAAGTAACAAATAATTCACTTTCACGTGCTTGCTTTGCATGAAGAATGCCTTACCCGCCGCTATCTTCTTCATCGCCTCAATTTCCTGAAGGGCTTTTTGGGCTTCGGCCTTAGCAGCTTTGGCGCTCTCAAGAGCTGAGGCGATCTCGGACTCTCGAGTCCTTGAGTCACGCTCCAAACTCTCGTGTTTTTCCACGAGAGCCTGGAGCTCTTGCCGCACCTCCGCCACCCGCGCCTCCTGCTTCTCTCGCTCGGTGCGCTCCGCGGCCACATTGATTTCGGCCTTGGACACCGCCTCCTTCAGGGTCGCCACCTCGTTCGTGGCCCCTACAATTCACATGTTATTCCTGCCATTTTTCGCAACCACACCATTTATACATTTTCATAAGGTATTACTTACCTTCCTTGTCCTTGAGCTGCTTTTTGGCAAGGCCGAGCTCGTTCTCAGACCGCTCGAGGCTCTGCTTCAATGCACTGACTTCCGCAGTCAGTGTGGCAGAGGTCAGCAGCGCAGCCTACATTCCCCATATTGACATACTCATGTTAAACTCCTGCGTACATCTTTTTAGATGCTCAGTTCAGCTTTTCTTTCCAAACACCAAACTGAGCATCAGGGGCTATTGTCTATGCGGTAATATTTTTACATATCTTAAATACATACCTCAAAGCCCGTTAGAAGGTGGCAGAAGCATTGATCAGCCCGCTCTTGGCGGATCGAACTTTCTCGATCACCACACTCATAACAAAGGCGGTGTTTCGTTGATGGAGGCGCTGTTAAGCGCCTCCAACAAATTATCCGGTGCCTCCGGTTGGACGGAGGTCACCGGTGCGCAGTCTCGCCCTTCTTACGAAGGGGCCGCCTGCCGGACTCCAGAACCACTGAAGGTTCCGGTGCGGAGTCCGGCCCAGGGCCGGACTCAGAACCCTTCGGGGTTTGAACCCCCTTGTGCCCAAAGTCCGGAAGGTTGCCTTGTGGCACCTCCGGGACCTCCTCCTCCTGGCTGGGCCCCTTTTGGGACCCCACCTTGGCGTTGTCCGCAGCGCGAGGAGAGGAGACGGCCGGAAGTGAAGTGCTATTCACGTCCGACGAAGCAGGGAGCCGCTCGTTGAAGTGTCGAGCCCGTCCTTGGGCGGGCTGCAGGGTTATATTCGGTGTTAGGAGATTCTATGCGACAAACAAAACATCATGAGTTATTTTGGTATCCGGACACTTACGATGTCGCCAGGTGCTTAGTCCTCGGTGGCCACTCCTCTTCGCCGTCGTCGGCATTGGCGGAGTAGTCCGGAGGGAGGGTCCTTCCCTTCTCGGACCCTTCGACCTCCCCCGTTGGGGCGGCCTTCCTTTTGTTCTCTCCCCGCGCTTGGGAAGAGGCCTCTTTTTCCTCCTCCCCGCCTTTGCGGGAGGAGTCCACCTCAGAGTCGTCGGACGATGAGTCCGATAACACCTGGCGCCAGGAACTCTTTCGAGTTCCCTGGCCTTCTTCTTGGCCTTCTTCTCCGGCACCACGTGAGGTGCCGGAACCAGCAGCCCCGTCAATCGGGCGTCCGCTGGTCTTCGGCAGAGAGCAGACAGCTTAACCTGCCCGGACATCTTTTGCCAGGCCTGTCAAAGGTAAGGGAGTTTAGATCCCGCATAGAGTCAAACTATGGATAACAAGAGTCCCGTAAAGGGTAAAATAGCTTACCTCGCTGGCTTGACGCTGCGAGCTGTATCCGCGATCTTCGGAAGCGGATGCGGGAGCCTCGGTGCCCTTGAACAGCACCTTCCAGGCATCTTCGTACGTAGTGTCGAAGAGCCTGCTCAAGGTTTGGTGTTGTGCCGGACCAAACTCCCACAAGCTGAAGGCCCGTTGTTGACACGGGAGGATCCGGCGGATGAGCATGACCTGGACTACGTTACAAGCTTGAGCTTCTTGTTCACCACGCTTTGGACGCGGGATTGAAGTCCGGTCAGCTCTTCAGAATTACCCCACATCAGGCCCGTCTCCTTCCAGGAGATGAGCCATGTAGGGAAGCCGGATCCGAATTCGGGGGCCGCCACCCATTTAGGGTCACACGGCTCGGTGATGTAGAACCACCCCGATTGCCACCCCTTTATGGTCTCCACAAAAGAGCCCTCGAGCCATAGGACGTTGGGCATCCTGCCCACCATGGTACCTCCGCACTCCGCTTGGTGGCCGCCCACTACCTTCGGCTTGACATTGAAGGTCTTCAGCCATAAGCCGGAGTGGGGCTGGATGCAGAGGAAGACCTCGCACACGACGATGAACGCCGAGATGTTGAGGATGAAATTCGGGGCCAGATCATGGAAATCCAGGCCGTAGTAGAACATGAGCCCCCGGACAAATGGGTGAAGTGGAAAACCTAGTCCGTGGAGGATGTGGGTGAGGAACACCACCCTCTCATGGGGCCCGGGGGTGGGGATGAGCTGCCCCTTGTCGAGGAGCCGATGCGCGATGTCGCTGGACAAGTATCCGGCCTTCCGCAGCTTTTTGATGTGCCCCTCCGTGACGGAGGAGACCATCCACTTGCCTCCCCCTCCGCACATGGCTAGGGATGGTTGAGGCGAGATGTGCGGACTTGGGCGCTGGAGCTCGAGTGCGCGGAAACGGATGAGCAAAGGAGGAAGAAGGCGTGTGTGAAAAAGTGGATCCTTATCCCCTTATATGGACGGACGAAGCTATGCGTCCCCACCAGCCTGGTAAAACTCGCTTATCTCCCAAGCGCCGTGATCAATGGCGCGGTTGGGTTACCCACGCCCGTATTGATGAGAATCCCAGAATAAGGGGACACGATCTTTGCTTTGACAAGACGTGCCAAGGAAACCGCCTCGCTAAACGCGGTGAGGTCGGACAGTAAAAACGATTCGAATAAAGGCTTGGCCGTGGTGGGATGTCACGCCACAAAATACGTCAGCAGATTGAACTTGTGTAAATGTTATTCTCTCTACGGTGGTATATGGAACTTATTTTGCAGAGCCGGACACTATCCTGGTGTTCAAAATCTTCTATGAAGTATTCGGAGGAGGAACCCGCCTTGCAATGCCGAAGACAATATGTGCGCCGGACTCGTCGTCATTGAAGCCTGGTTCAGGGGCTACTGAGGGAGTCCTAGATTAGGGGGTGGCCGGGTGGCCGGACTATAGCCTTTGGCCGGACTCCTGGACTATGAACATACAAGATTGAAGACTTCGTCCCGTGTCCGGATGGGACTTTCCTTGGCGTGGAAGGCAAGCTTTGCGATACGGATATGTAGATCTCCTACCATTGTAACCGACTCTGTGTAACCCTAACCCTCTTTGGTTCCTATATAAACCGGAGGGTTTTAGTCCGTAGGACGAACAACAATCATACCATAGGCTAGTTTCTAGGGTTTAGCCTCTCTGATCTCGTGGTAGATCTACTCTTGTACTACCCATATCATCAATATCAATCAAGCGGGAGTAGGGTTTTACCTCCATCGAGAGGGCCCGAACCTGGATAAAAACATCGTGTCCCTTGTCTCCTGTTACCATCCGCCTAGACGCATAGTTCGGGACCCCCTACCCGAGATCCGCCGGTTTTGACACCGACACCCCCCCAAGCCCAAACTGAATTGGACTAGGGGTGGGGGCGTGTCCCCCCTTTCCTTCTTCTCTTCCACCTCTTTCCCCTTCCCCCCTTCTCCGGAAAGGAAGGGGAATCCTACTAGGACTGGGAGTCGTAGTAGGATCCCCCCTTGGCGCGCCCCTCTAGGCCGGCCACCCCCTCCTCTCCTCCTTTATATACGGGGGCAGGGGGCACCCCAAAGGCACAACATTTGTTCTTGGCCGTGTGTGATGCCCCCCCTCCATCGTTTATTCCACCGATAGTATCATCGTAGTGCTTAGGCGAAGCCCTGCGCAGATCACATCATCAATAGTGTCATCACGCCATCGTGCTGACAAAACTCTCCCTCGACCCTCTACTGGATCAAGAGTTCGAGGGACATCATCGAGCTGAACGTGTGCTGAACTCGGAGGTGCCGTATGTTTGGTGCTAGATCGATTGGATCAGGAAGATGTTCAACTACATCAACCACGTTAACATAACACTTCCGCTTTCGGTCTACGAGGGTACGTGGACACAATCTCCCCCTCTCATTTCTATGCATGTCCTAGATAGATCTTGCGTGATCGTTGGAATTTTTTTGAAACTGCATTCTACTTTCCCCAACACTATGTAGCACAATGAATCTTAGAATGACGATTCGATAACCAACACGCTAAGAATGAGGTTATTGTCCATTAACTACCAAGCAATGGAGTTGCTAGGACTATTGATTTCACACATCATGATTCACTTGTCGGCATTCCGGTTACAATAACATGGGAACCGAGGAATGAACAATGATGGAAAGAAGTATCACTGTGTTAAGAATTCATAAGAGGTGGTGCAATTCTCATGATAATCCTGATATAAAGAGGGCAACGCTCCAAGGTAGAACAGAACAAAAGTTGGATTGGCATTTTGATCTGCGGAGTACGACTACTTGACTCAATCCTGGATATGGATGAGGTACTGGAGGTTGTTTGTCCTAGTCATTCTAAAATAGAATGGCTTGACGGACCACAAGAGTAATAGGCATCGATGACTATGAACACATACTCTTGACTATCAACTGATAGACGGAGGCCAGAAGACAACTAAAGAGAGTCAACTCAAATGAGCAGATAGTTTTCTAAGTTGTGGGTGTATAGATTAACATGTCGAACAAAGCTAAACATATTTTCTTCCAGATAACCCATGCAGAAGGTATTGGCAGAGTCACAATATAGATTGGGGAACTCATCGAGAGCGCTCTTGTTGTGATCTTTTGGTTCAAAGAACTTCTGCCATAAACAGTTCATGGTATTTGGAAGAAGGATATATATACCACGGATCTTGAGGACTATCACAAAGGTTACTAATATCCTAAAGGAACGAGCAAACACTATCAACATGAGGTAAGTGGAGTGAATCTTGGGTTCAAGAACCTAGGAATGGAATGCCTACCAACTAAATGGCGTCACGGGATGCTTTCGGGGATGATGACTAGAGTTATCACACTCGGAATATAAGCATTGCTAGGTTACTGGGTAGTTCTCTAAGACACCTAGGGTCATAATAATAGCTCCAACATATATGTCGAGGCAATAGAGTACCTCAACACACTGGTTAGTGTGGTTAATCTGGCCCAAAGGACATCGAGAACATGGAGGAAAGATTTGGAAGTGCATCGGACTATTTAGAAACCTGGGATGACTCGGACAGCATAACGGCTATAAATGCTCAAAAATATTTGAGACATCCTGCAAAATGGTGCCATAACCACTCAACATCACAATATCAAGGTTCCGGGATGAATGGTCAACATATAGAAGTAATAAGAACTGAACTGAGGCTTGAATCCTTCATTCCTATAAGTCTACGAATTAGTAACACGTGACCCTAATAGAAAAATGAGAAGCCTAGTTCTTAATCCCCGTAGGAAAGAAGAGGTTGACTCAGATCAGAAGGGCATAAGGTAAAGGAGAAAAAGAGCCTTACGTTCCATTCCACAATCAAGTCCGTTATATAACTAAAGCATTTCTAGATTCGACTTTGACCAGTTTGGCTTGGTAATCCTACAGGCAGTCAGGCTCTGATACCAAAGCTGTCAGGACCTGCTACGTCTTGAGCTTGCGTTGGTTTTCCTTGAAGAGGAAAGGGTGATGCATCAATAGTAGCGTAAGTATTTCCCTCAGTTTTTGAGAACCAAGGTATCAATCCAGTAGGAGGCTCCTCAAAAGTCCCACGCACCTACACAAACAAACAAAGAACTCAACCAACGCAATAAAGGGGTTGTCAATCCTTCACGGCCACTTCATGTAAAGTGAGATCTAATAGAGATAGTATGATAAGATAGATATATTTTTGGTATTTTATAGTATAGATGCAAAAAGTAAAGATGCAAATAAAAGTAGACTGGAAGCAAATATGATAAGAGATAGACCCGGGGCCATAGGTTTCACTAGTGGCTTCTCTCGAGATAGCATAAGTATTACGGTAGGTGAACAAATTACTGTCGAGCAATTGATAGAAAAGCGAATAATTATGAGATTATCTAGGCATGATCATGTATATAGGCATCACGTCCGCAACAAGTAGACCGGCTCCTGCCTGCATCTACTACTATTACTCCACACATCGACCGACTCCTGCCTGCATCTAGAGTATTAAGTTCATAAGAAAAGAGTAACGTCTTAAGCAAGATGACATGATGTAGAGGGATAAACTCATGCAATATGATATAAACCCCATCTTTTTATCCTCGATGGCAACAATACAATACATGCCTTGCAACCCTTTCTATCACTGGGTAAGGACACCGCAAGATTGAACCCAAAGCTAAGCACTTCTCCCATTGCAAGAAAGATCAATCTATTAGGCCAAACCAAACTGATAGTTCGAAGAGACTTGCAAAGATAACTCAATCATACATAAAAGAATTCAGAGGAGATTCAAATATTTCTCATAGATAAACTTGATCATAAACCCACAATTCATCGGATCTCGACAAACACACCGCAAAAACAGATTACATCGAATAGATCTCCATAAGAGAGGGGGAGAACATTGTATTGAGATCTAAAAAGAGAGAAGAAGCCATCTAGCTAATAACTATGGACCCGAAGGTCTGTGCTAAACTACTCACAACTCATCGGAGGGGTCGATTCCCCCTCCATGGTCGATTCCCCCACTTGCGGAGTGCCGGCGAAGGCTCCAAGATGGGATCTCACGGATACAGAAGGTTACGGTGGTGGAAATTGTGTTTCATTGGCTCCCTCGATATTTTTGGGTTACGTAGGCTTTTATAGGAGGAATAAGTACGTCGGTGGCCGCCCGAGGGGCCCACGAGACAGGGGGCGCACCCTACCCTCTCGTGGCCGCCTCGGCTGCTTCTTGACTTGCACTCCAAGTCCTCTGGATCACATTCATTCCAAAAATCACGCTCCCGATGGTTTCATTCCGTTTGGACTCCGTTTGATATTCCTTTTCTTCGAAATACTAAAATAGGCAAAACAGCAATACGGGCTGGGCCTCCGGTTAGTAGGTTAGTCCCAAAAATGATATAAATGTGTAAAATAAAGCCCATAAACATCCAAAAGGGGTAATATAATAGCATGGAACAATCAAAAATTATAGATACGTTGGAGACGTATCAGGACCTCGATCCTAAGTCACACCGATCTAGCATGTAACACATCATATCACTTTGCGGCCTCACGCATGGTATCCCCATGGGTGCCACCTTACCTAGCCCAGGACCGTGTGCGCCTTTTGGATCAGGTATATGATAGTGTCGCTAGCATCCATATGACAGAGAACCCGGGCCAACATGACTAGTCGTAAACCCAAGGTGGCACTAACTTACAGGGACATGCATACATGACATAGCAATGCACGTGTCAGTCATCAACTATGAACCCAAGTCATAGCAAGCTACAAGGACTTAAAGGAGCAATGTGTAACATTTCCCCGAAGGGACAAACACAGGAGCAAAGAAGGACACATGCCGATCATCCCATGTGTTCCAGAGCAGTAGCAAGCTACCATGGCTCAGTGGAAGCACTAGGAGACATTTCCCCATAAGAGAGGCTACCAAAAATAAATAACTAGGTTGTTGGATCCCACACATACCAAGCATTTCAAAAGCATACACACAATATGCTCGATATGTGCAAATACAACATGGCATCACAACGAAACTCTATGACTCAAAGTATTTATTATTTAGGCTCCGAGGAGCCAGATATTACAAACATGGGTCTCATGACCCAACATACAGAGCATACAAGCAATGGAAGCATCACATGTCTGAGTACAGACAACTACAAATGAAAAGGGCTGAGATGCCGGACTATCTACAGGACCCTCCCAGGGGTACAAGATTGTAGCTGAGGTAACAAGCTAAACGTCGAAGTCCACACGGAACTACTAGTGAGACTGAAGTCTCTCTGCAAAAACATAAATTAAGCAAACATGAGCACAATTGTACTCAGCAAGACTTACATCAGAACTAGCTACATATGCATCAGTATCAACAAAGGGATGGTGGGGTTTAACTGCAGCAAGCCAGCTTTGACTCAGTGGATATCCTGAACTACGTCTGCAAGTAACTCTTTTGAGGTGGCGCACATGAGTCCACATATTCACCATATCAATACACCACTATGGATCCGCTTCCGTCTCCTTCGAGAAGGCCATCCATACACTACTGCAATCAGCTTCTTTGCCGTCCCGGCGGACGGCAAAGGCATACAAGGCGGACGGCAAAGACCTTTGCCGTCCGTCAGCTAACGACAACAGGTCCGGCTGAACGGGCTACGGCAAAGGCTTCTTTGCCGTCAGCTCACGGACAGCAAAGATGAAATGATCTTTGTCGTCAGCCGGCTGACCACAACGGTCCTGGACGGCGCACGTGACAACGTCCGGCCGTTAGGGGGCTAATGGTGAGCGTTGCCGTCAGCTGGCGGGCGACAAAGTAACCAAATAGGACAGCCCCAGGTTGAACAGGGAGCTGCCACGTGCATCTTTGTCGTCCGCTGGCTGATTGCAAATTTCTTTGTCGTCCGCCAGCTGACGGCAAAGATCCTGTATAGCCCCTGTTTTCTCTATTTTTCTTGAATTCATTCACTTTGAACACACAAGTATCAACACACAAATTTCACAAAAGACATATCCAACACACAAGTTTCATCATATATACATACATAACCAACACGTACATAGTTCCATCCATACATATTACAAAAGTTTCACATTGTTCATCCAACACTGTTATCCATCCATCCATATAACAAGTTCCATCCATGCAAGTTCATCGATACAAAATAAAAGCAGAAAGGGAAAAGAAGCACTCCATCCATGCAAGCTTCTGTGAATTAAATGAGATCTACAAAATGGGAAATAAGAAAGTTAGAAGAAGAAGAAGAACATGAAGAAGAAGAAAATGGAAGAAAATGAAGAAGAAGAAGAAGAAGAAGAAGAAGAATAAGAAGAAGAAGAAGACTGGAATAAGAATTAAGCATACTTAGGTAAAATGGAGCTAACCTAGCTAATTATGCCATCTCTGAGTGAACTAAGCATATTATGCCATCTTGGTCATTTTGGAGCTAACCTAGGTAAACTAGGTCATTTTGGAGCTAACCTAGGTAAACTTGGATCATTTTGGAGCTAACCTAGGTAAACTTGGTCATTTTGGAGCTAACCTAGGTAAACTAGGTCATTTTGGAGCTAACCTAGCTAAAATGGATCAAATTGATCTAACCTAGGTAAACTTTGTCATTTTGGAGCTAACCTAGGTAAAATGGATCATATTGGAGCTAACCTAGGTTAAATGGGTCATTTTGGAGCTAACTTAACTAATTATGCCATTTTTGAGTTAACTAAGCATAATTATGCCATATTTTACACAAGTAAGCCAAGTGTATGTCATTATTGAGCAAACCTAGGAAACTAAGCATATTAGAGATAACTTAGCATGTTAGAGCTAACTTATGTCATTTCGGAGGAAACAAAACTAAGTATATATAGATCATTCTAGATATTTGACATACCTGACATAGTTCACTCCTCGTTCTTCTTCTCCTTCTCCTTCCCCATCCTGATGCGCCAAGAGCGGCGAGGCGGTGGAGGCAGTGGGATGTAGTCTTCTACCACAATTGGCATGGTCATGTCACCCGGCTGTGGGATCACTGGCGCCACCACCATCGCGAGATCATTGTCAGGCACCACCACCATCGCGAGGCCATCTTCAGGCAGCACCATCGCTAGGTCATCCTCAGCCACCACCATCTCTTGCCCATCGTCAGCCACCACCGTCGCTACGTCATCCTCAGCCACCACCATCTTTTGCCCATCATCAGCCTGCACCACCTCATCCCCACTCTGCTCCTCTTCTTCCCCACTCCATTTCGGATCATCCTCACTGCTGCTTTTGTTGCAGCCAGAGTCGCTGCTGCTGCTCCCATTGCCTGACCAAATGCAACAATGACCGTTAACAATCGATGTGAGACAAAGCAAAATGTAGAGGAAGAAAAAGGCAGAACGTACTGGCATCATCATCGTCCTGGTAGCACATGCGACACATAGTCGTGCTGAACACCTTCACGTTGAACATCGCATCGCCGTCGTACCTGAAGAGAAGGAAGTACCCGTGCTGCAGGTCGTAGGCATGGTAGAACTGCTCCCAACCATGACACAGGTACATGTGGTCGTACCTGATCATGAACTCCACGTCCCAAAGCCTGCGAAGCCCACTGCCGGCCTGTCGCGGCTTCACATTCTTTGGCCCATGGCCGTCCAGCATCGTCATAAAAGTTTCAGGCAGCCTCTGCAGTTTGGGACAAGGAGTGATGTAGCAAACAGCAAAGTTATCATAATGAGATGGGTGAAGGTGAGATCTCTCCTTTTATATACATGCCTCTTGGAGGAAGCCTCAAGTATGATATTGAAGAACTCGGAAGCATCCAACTCGTACTCCGGTGTGGCAGAGTAGAGCCTTTGGTGACGACCTCTCCCCATCTCTAATAAGCAGCAGAAGAGACCAATTAGTATCTAGAAGCATATCTATAAACATAGAGCCAAGTTTCTAGACATGAAAGAAAACTGAGAAAAAAAGCAATGCACTTGTGCTCAACAACATCAACAACACTTAATTAATTTGGTAGGTTAGTTGGCAATGGCAATTGGCACCCTTCAAAACTAGGGATTTCTTTAGACATGAAAGAAAACTGAAAATGTTGAAAAAAAAGAGCATAGTAATCGAAAAATAGGGAAAAAATTACACTTCTTCTTCCTCCTCTTTAATTATCTTCTTCTTCTTGATTGTTAATTCCTAAGGTGGAAGCAACTCTGGTTGGCTATATATAGTTGAAGTTACCAAGAGCTTGTTATCACTTTCCGCGGAAAATTGGTGTCAACGGTACCAAAAACATACTTATTCGTAATTATGAATTCACATCACATAAATCCAATATTGTCTCAGCATATAAGATATTGGTTCAAGTATTCTCTTAACTACACAAATATGTACTACATTTCCAGGCATATAAGGTATAATATCCTTATGAGCTATTCTATTGGATAATAACATTATTAGCCATTAGATCTTCGACAAAATTAGGGTGCATCTTTGGTTCACAAGATTCTCAAAATGTTAGGATATAAAAAAACCGAATTCAAATGGTGTGTTATCTTGAATCTTGTAGAAATAGGAAACCGTAGAAATTTGGTTCAGTGCTCCTTTGAATTAACGAAGTTCATAGGAATTTGAACGATTTGTATTCTTTGGAAAAAAATCTACTCAAGATGTTTGATTCGTAAGATTAGAATCCTTATGAAAAATGCTATAGTTTTTGAAGTATTGGTTTGAGAATTTGCTGAGAAGGTGCGTATCAGGATGGTGGGGTAAGTTTTGAGGATAGAAATGCTATATTTTTTGAATTATTGGTTTGAGAATTTGCTAGACAGGTCTTAATCTCTCAAACGAAAAAAAACTCAAATGTTGCCTATGGGATCTTATGTCCTTCGCCCTTGAGAATTTGCTACTTTCTTTTTGCAGGAAAACATCCGATCTATTCATATTCAATCATAACAGTATAAGGCTCTCTGCTCTAAACCTAAACTAAAGTAAACCTAAACTAAACCAAACCTAAAGTAAACCTAAACTAAACTTAAAATGCAGAAACAAAAATAGAAAAAAATACAAGAGGCCTCACCGGGTGGAGGAGGGGGCGCCGGAGGGGTGGTACGGCCGCGATGGTGGAGGAGAGGGGCAGCGGGATGGCCGGGTGGAGGAGGGGCGCCGGAGCGGCCGGGCGGCCGCGGTGGTGGAGCAGAGGGGTGCCGGGGCCGCCGGGGTGGAAGAGGGTGCCAGCGTGGCGTGGGTGGCGTGGGGCGGCGGTGGCTCGGCACGCAGCGGCGGGCGGGCGGGCGTGGCGACGGGATGGCGAAGGCGGGAAGGGGTCACCGGTGCTCTTTGGGCGGCGTGGCGACAAGGGTGGCGTGGGGCGGCGGCGGCGCGGGGGCAGGGTGGCACGGGGTGGCGGGGGCTCGGGCGGAGAGAGAGAGGGGACAGACAGAGATGTGGGGCGCGAGCGGGCGTCAATGGATTTTAGTTAGGGCACGGTTCTTTGTCGTCTGCTGGCAGACGGCAAAGATCGAAACTAACGGACGTTAGTTTGGCCACTTTGTTTACCGTCTGCTAGCGGACGACAAAGAAAGTGTCTGTTAGGTGTTACTCATTAGTGGGCCACCCTCATTATTTTCCGTCCGCTAGAGGACGGCAAATATTCTATGTCGTCCTCTAGCAGACGGCAAAGAGTTGGCTGACGGCAAACATGATCTTTGCTGCCAGCTCTTTCTTTGCCGTCAGCTTCTATTAAGCTGAGGGCAAACACCTTCTTTATCGTCAGCTAGAAGACGGCAAAGATCTAGCTGATGGCAAAGATCTTGATTCCAGTAGTGATAGCACTCACGCTTATCTTGCGCATTTTAGAGTATCCACTTTCACTTTTCTATGAACTACATAAGCAACCCAGTAGTCCTTTACCGCAGACGCGGCTATTCAAATAGATCATGTTAACCCTGCAGGGGTGTACTTCTTCACACGCGCTCTCACCACTTATCGCCATTTACACGACATGTACTCGGCAAACTTCAAGCGGAAGCCCAGCGAGGGTGTCGGCCACGACCTGACTAACTACACAAGTCCCTAGTCCAGGTTTATCGCATATTCAGGTTCCATCCGCAGGGAATCCGGCCGAGGTTTCCACTACGGCCCCGAACAATGTGTGTAGGGTTCTCGAGGCACCAAATGGGCGTCTCGGTACACCGGGCCACGTACCTGCCGCATCACAGCCCACCACTAGGATCAGCAATGTGCACGGCCTCCAGTATACTACAAACACTAGAAAGTACTTGCAACTCCTGGACAGAGGACAGGGGCAGTTAATAAGTCAAGAGGTCCATTGTTTCGGGCCCAACGCGTGGTAGTAACTGTTCTTGGATCACAAACACAAAACTCAGTTCCTGAGGACGGTTTCAATTAGACAACCCACCACCTACATGGCCTCTCACCGCTACCTTTACCAAATCATGTTCACACACTTAGCTCTCAATAGTAGAACATGATGACCACATTCCAATTCATCCCCGATGAATCAGACCTAACACAACTCTAAGCAATAGCAGGTATAACAAGCAAGCATAAACGAGTAGGCACATCATCACTCAAAAAACTCCTACTCAGGCTAGTGGGTGCTACCTCTTGAGTTTGCATTGGTTTTCCCTTGAAGAGGAAAGGGTGATGCAGCAAAGTAGCGTAAGTATTTCCCTCAGTTTTGAGACCCAAGGTATTAACACAGTAGGAGACAACGCGAAAGTCACCGAATACCTGCACAAACAATCAAGAACTTGCAACCAACGCGATAAAGGGGTTATCAATCCCTTCACGGTCACTCGCAAAAGTAAGATCTGATAGAGATAGTAAAGTAATATTTTTGGTATTTTTGATAAATAGATTGGAAAATAAAGATTGCAAAATAATATATTGGAAACTAGCAAGATGTAAACGAGATTCAATAATATGGAAAAGAGACCCGGGGGCCATAGGTTTCACTAGTGGCTTCTCTCGAGATAGCATGTATTACGGTGGGTGAACAAATTACTGCCGAGCAATTGATAGAAAAGCGCATAGTTATGATAAAATCTAAGGCAATGATCATGAACATAGGCATCACGTCCGTGTCTAGTAGACCGACTCCTGCCTGCATCTAATACTATTACTCCACACATCGACCGCTATCCAGCATGCATCTAGAGTATTAAGTTCATAAAGAATGGAGTAACGCATTAAGCAAGATGACATGATGTAGAGGAATTAACTCAAGCAATATGATGAAATCCACATCTTGTTATCCTCGATGGCAATAGTACGATACGTGCCTTGCTGCCCCTACTGTCACTGGGAAAGGACACTGCAAGATTGAACCCAAAGCTAAGCACTTCTCCTATGGCAAGAAAGATCAATCTAGTAGGCCAAACTAAACCGATAATTCAAAGAGACTTGCAAAGATATCAAATCATGCATATAAGAATTCAGAGAAGAACCAAATAATATTCATAGATAATCTTGATCATAAATCCACAACTCATCGGATCTCGGCAAACAAACCGCAAAAGAGTATTACATCGAATAGATCTCCAAGAACATCGAGGAGAACTTTGTATTGACAATCAAAGAGAGAGAAGAAGCCATCTAGCTAATAACTATGGACCCGAAGTTTTATGGTACACTACTCATGCTTCATCGGAGAGGTAATGGTGTTGATGTAGAAGCCCTCCGTGATCGAATCCCCCTCCGGCAGATCGCCGGAAAAGGCCCCAAGATGGGATCTCACGGGCATAGAAGGTTGCGGTGGTGGAAAAGTGGTTTCGTGGCTCCCCCTGATGTTTTTAGGGTATAAGAGTATATATAGGCAAAAGAACTAGGTCAGTGGAGCTATGAGGGCCCACGAGGGTGGGGGCGCGCCCACCCCCCTTAAATTTTTTGAGCTATGGAATTGCTCTAGTGCTTCACTTATATATTTTTTTAGCACGGTGGTGCTTTAATTTTTGAAGAAACACTCTCATGCTTCACTTAGATCAATTTGAGAGTTAGTAAATTTTTGAAGAAATTCTCTCATGCTTCACTTATATTATTTTCAGACATGAAAACTTTGAAGAAATATTTATGCTCTTGTTCTTCACTTCAATTTACTTGAGAGCTTGTTATTAGCAATGGTAATAAATGAAATTAGTCCCAGAGTGATTGATATCCAACGTGGATATAATAAAAACTTTCATGAAGATCATTGGACAATATAAACTTGATTCCATGTAATAGTTTTGAGATATGGAGATAGATATGTGAGTCATGTTGGTGAGTAATTATGATTTAGTAAGAATATTGTTGTTAAGGTTTGTGATTCCCTATGCAAGCACGAAAGTAAATAGTCATGCAATGAAGTTACATCCTACTTGTGGTGCATTATTTGGTGTTAGTTATGTTTAATTCTCATTTATGATCATTTTTGTTAGTTGGTTGGTTGCTTCTCAATCTATTTGCCAGCATTCCTTATACTAAGCGGGAATACAGCTTGTGCATACAAACTTCTTAAACCAAGTTGTGCCATTGAGTCCACCATACCCACCTATATGCAGTATTTCCATGCCGTTCCAAGTAAATTTATATGTGCCAACTCTAATTTTAAAATGAATTTCCTTTTTGTGTGCCCGTACCGCTCATGAAGCGGCAGGGGCTGGCCAATATTATCTATGCTAGATATTTTATTCTAAAGATGAGTGTTTATTCACTTGTCATTGCATGAGAGTGTGGCAGGTAATAGGGATGCCCAGTCCTAGAATGAAAAACAAACTATTTGTGTTGTCAAATAATAAATTCCTTGGAAAGTGTTAGTATGGAGGGCACCCATGCACTACAAAAAAGACACATCCGTGACATCATGGGCGAACAATTTTTTTCTCTGTCATGCTTATGACACTTCTATGATGATAATTGTGCAAAAACTACATATCATCATAGATGTGGTGGGCTCCTACTTCTATGACAAAAAAATCATGATAGAAAATGGGCTTTTTGTCCTGGGTGGGCCGGGGACGCACCTGCATGACATTCTTTGGGCCGTCCATGATGGAAAAAATCATGGTAGAAGCGAGGGCGAGGAAAATATCGGGGAGTTCCTGGTTACGGTGGGTGGTCGGGGCCGAGCGATGCACGGAGGTTTGCGCATTTCTCTTGTACATGTACGCGCGTGGGTGTGAGGCGTTGGGATCTAACTGGAGCGAGGTGTTTGCTTACTGAACCCGAGCGATTGCACTAGCTACATTACTGAACCCGAGTGATCGATCCCTTGGCTATTAACTAAACCCGTGTGATTCCCTCGTTGCTGACTGGACCCGAGCGATTCCTTCACTACTGCTGCTAACTAAAGCTGATCGAACCTGCCTCCTGATGAACAGTGCCTGTTGTTGGGGGTTCGATGAACAGAACCCCCTGGAAGCTAGTAGGCCGTTGCCGCTGGATGAACAGGACCTCGAGGAGGCCGCCACACCCCCGAGCCGGTTGGAGGTGGATGAACAGGACCCCGTGGAGGGTTGGTTGAACGACCCCGTGGATGAACAGTAGCTGGTGGAGGCAGGAGGAAGAAGTCATGGATGCACTACAAAAAATATACACTTCCGTGATTACACGTGTTTGTCACAGTAGGTCACGTTTTCTATCATGCATGTACATCCATGATGATTTTATGACAGAATCAAGATAGTCATACTTGTGTTGGCATAGAAGCGTTCCATGATATTACCAAAATTATCATCACGGAAGTGTCCACTTCCATGACGATAAATGGTGCATCATGGAAGTGATTTCGTCAAGGGTAACCGACATGTGGCATCCACCATAACGTGTCGCCATGTGACAGCCTGATTTTTGGCCCTTTCTTTTTCTTTTGTTTTTCCGAGGTTTTTGCGTGAGTTTTTCTTTTTCGTGGCTTTGTGGTCTAGAAACTGAAGAAGATGCCCTCTTCTTTGCTTCCAGAGTGGCTTATCATTCCCAAATCCTTCCCTAGACCTTTCCACTTCCACCATGGACCAAAACCCAATATTCTTTTTATTGAGAATATTCCTTTTCTATTAAAGGAATAACTCAGATACCCTAGGTTGTGAAGCAACCTATATTTCCATCACTCCAACAATTCCCAAATAATTCTCATAATTGTTTTGGGTCATATAATGATCAAATATGGCAAAACTTTTCATTGCCATGTTCAAAAATAATTCCCCAATATTCCTTTTTCTATTCTGCCCTGAATGGCACTTTGTGAAGGAAGTGTCATTTATATTTATCCTATTGACTCCCAACATTTTCAGGCATGTTTATATGTCCAAATAATTGCCCCATGCACAAGTTCAAATTTATTTTCCTAGCCAATCTTCCTCACTAAATTTTCAAAAATTTTGTCTAATAGAAGGATTTGTGAAGGAAGTACTAGCTAGGAGTACCCAAATGATCTGAACTTTTGCACACTCCTTAATGTGCTCATATTAACTCCTCCACCCATTTGTAGCCCAATCCAATTATCTATGTGAGCACAGGAGCACATCTTTATTTTTGGCAATATTTTCAGGTTGTGAAGCAAGTATATTTTATATTGCTTCACAAATCCTGATAAATTACCAGATCATTCTTATACTCATGAAACTTCTGTCCAACCATTTTGGCATTATTTAATTGAGCCATTTAATCACCATAATTATTTAAAGTTTCTGGTCAGCAGAGATGTTTGTGAAGCAAGTACCATTTTGGCTTTGCCAAATGGTATGATACTTTGTGAGCATCTTCATATGACCAAATGACTAAGCCTTGCCGAATCTGAGCCCAAGTTGACACTCCATGTGAGTGCACCATCATGATCTTCATTTCTGGACCAAATAAGCAGTTGTGAAGCAACTATGATTTATCTTGGTCCATTTCTCCTCAAACTCCCCATGACTATAGTCCTTCCTAGCCTAAACACCCCAGACAACTTATTTGGACCCTAGCATATCTCTGTTGATCACTAGTGTTCACCCAAGTTTACTGCAGTAAACTTTAGGGGGTGATAACCAATTAACCAGACTGGCTTTAACCAAGTTACGACCACAGATCAAACCTACCCAGGAAGGACTAACCCTCAGACATAGTTTGGCATCACTTGTGGCACTGTGTGCACCAGTGCACGCGGTGACCACCGTTTTGGCGTGCAATGGCCGCGCCAGAGCGTCTTCTCGCTCGGGCCCCTCCCCCTCTCGCCGTTTTCGCGCTCGTGAGCCTGTCCATTGTCTTCCTCTCGTCGTTGTCGTTCTCCTGGAGTCCGCTTGCTCACCGACGCTCGCCGCCGCGTGAACACGAGCGTATAGTAGCGTTTTGGCTCGGTTCATCGCCGTCGTCTTCCCCCCTGTGCCCCCTTGGCCTCCTCTGCCTCGTGAGAGTTCTCCCCTGTGCCCTCCCCATCGTTTGCCCCCGAGTCCATGCGCGTGGGCACGCGTCCGCGGCGCCGGACACGCGTCCATGGCGACGCTAGCGCGGCTCCCTCTCGTCCGGCTATATATAGCCCTCCCCCGAGCCTCTGGACCTCACCTCTGGCCTCGCCTCTCTCCCAGGAACCCTCCCATGCTTTTCCCCAAGCTCCAGGAGCTCTCGTGCCCTCCCCTCGTCGCCACGGTCATCGTTGGCTGCCGCTCAAATTCGAGCGCTCCAGCCCCTGCCTCTCCACCTAGCCACCACCAGTGAGGTCCACTCACTCCGGCGCCCATACCCATGCCCTTCCCCCCTCGCCCGGAACCACCGTGGCATGAGCCCCATCTCCTCTGAAGCTTTCTCCGGGAGTCCACGCCTGCCCGACCCCATCCTCTTTGGCGTGCGCTCGGCTCGGCCGATCTGACTCTCGAGCTGAGCTCGTCGATGGCGGAGGCGTCGCGGAGGCCCTCTATGGCGCAGTAATCGCCGCCCGATGCCAACGGCCTCCCTCGCCTCATGGTGAAGCGAAGAAGAAGATGACGACCAGTAGCCTTGCCGGTGGCCGGCCCCGCTAGTCGGTGGTGGGCGTTGACCCATGAGCAGGCGTGGATAAGTGACGGGCCCCATCTGTGGGACCCGCACGTGTCAGCCCCGCCACTGTTCCTATGGATAAGGTGGAAGTGTATTTTCGCCGATTACGCTTTCACCTTTTCTGTTCAGGCCCCTGGTTGAAAATATTTTTCATTACAGATGGGTCCCTGGCAGAAAAACTTCCATATCTTTTTAACAGTAACTCCGTTTTAGGTGAATCCAAGGCCCACTTCTTCGTTTCGTCGAGCTCGTTCTGTTGGTAATGTTCTCACTATGGTTTGGCACTGTGAAAATGACCTTTATGCCCTTGCCTTATTCAGCCCCCTCCGAGAGAGAATGATTTCCAGCAATTCTTTCCGCGAGCTTCTGACACTTTCTTCCGATGATTTCTTCCATCCCCAGGAAAGCCACAATACCCACTTGCATGATAGTCATGCAGTAGCCATGGTTTTCAACTTGAATCTTTAATAAATGTTTGCTCGTTGAAAAGATGGTTGTCGTTGTTCCGGTGCTGTTCAGATTTGCATGTTCACTTTTGTGCTATGTTGTCTTGTACTCTGTTAACATGTTACACCTGCTAGTATTACCTGTCATATGTTTATGCTTGCTAGTAGTACATGTTGATGTTGGTGATGGTCATGCTAGTCAGTATGCCATGCTTAGTGGGTATGATTTATTGTTGATATGGTGGATAGTTATGTGATACCCTCATGATGATGTTGATATCATGTTCATGTATTTTATCATGGCTCAGCATACTTGCATTCAAGTTTAACCGGATTAAATTGAACTTGAACAACTTTTGGCTGAGTCATGGTGCCGCTAAATCGATGCTGACCAGTGCAACCAAGCTTACCGGTATGGGACGGTCTTAACTGCGTCTATTGTTGTGCCTCTCGCCGGTACCTCCAACCAGGGAAAGTTATGAGTGCGCGCTACCCCGATCAGGTAGGCGGACATAAGCCTTGTGTGCCCGTTGTTGAGTTAGTTTTTGGATCCTTGTCCCAGAGTGGGACGGGCCACGACGGTGGTCGTTGTGTCTGGAGGTAGGCACGGGGCCACCCATGACTTAGCTCAGTGAGGAGTGAGTCGGAGTGGCCGGGAGAGTGTCATGGCAGTAGGACAGTTTTGTCGGAATGCTGTTGGTCCACCCGAATGGGAGTGCGAGGCCATGGGTTCCGTAGTGTGGGTATAGTGTACTAACCTCTGCAGAGTGTATATTAAATCTATCGATAGTCGCGCCCGCGGATAAGGGCCCAGGTCGAAAGTAGGTCACACCATGAGTCAACAGTAATAAGAAAAATGTGTTTAATAACAATGAGATAAGTTGGTTGTAAGGATCACCGGCCATGTGTTGGTCAGGTTGTGATCGCCGTAAGGGTCACGGACCATGTGTTGGTCGGGTTGTGATCGCCGTAAGGGTCACAGGCCAAGTGTTGGTCGGGTTGTGATCGCCGTAAGGATCACAATGGTATCGAGGATACCGAGTCGTTCTATATTCGTGATGTGGTATGAGAATTGTGGGTAAAGGTCAAGCTCCTTGTGGTCATTTATTGATTACTATGGTATGGTTTATACCAAGCTTGATTTGATCCTGAGATGATCGTGTGATGTCCAAGGTTGGTAAGTGATGCATGTGTTGGTTACGAGGTAACCGAGCAGAATAAGTGGTACATATGGTGTCATCACGTTGCATGCTAGTATTATCGGTTTAATATGTTCATGCCATGTTCATGTTATGTTAGCTGTATCATGTTTATGTTGGTGATGCCATGTTATTATGATGATCTCATGATAATTTCTGCTTAACCTATAATTGCCATGTTGTTGTTTGTCTTGAATGCTTCTGGATTATTATGGTACATTCAATGTACTGACCTGGCATGTCATGCCAGTTTGCAGGTCATGCCGGATTTGATTGCTTTCTTGCCGTGGTTTCCGTTCGTGCAAGCTAGTATAAGCATTCCAGCTAGAGTCCCTGCGGAGTGGAGTTCACCACCATCGTCGTTGTTCCGCTGCATCGCGTTGTTCTGCTGCTTGCATAGAGCAACAGTGGCAGGCGTAGTGTCGGCGTGCCGATGTAACCATTGTACCCAAATAGATTGTAATAAAGAGCTGGTTTGTTCTATGCTAAGAAGTGCCGTATTCCAGAAGACTTCTCCTCAATCTCTAGGCTAGAATACCTGGCGTTCCGGTTTTCTCTGAGCCGGGTGCCACGATGCTTAATATCGGTCAGCAGTCCTGCATGTGGGGCGCCCTAGACCGCGTGAACGCGTTAAGCGGTAGTATAGACCCCAGTTGGTTTGTTGCACTTGATTGCTACATTTGTGTGTTGCATAGCATGCATATAGCCTTAGTATTTGTACTAACGGTTTATCTGGTGAGTGTAGCTGGCATCGGTTCGGATCCACTACAGCTCAACCTTTGCATTTCTCCAGTTCCTTTTTCCTTCGGTGTTTGGTGTCATTTCTGTCCCAGCTGAGTGATACCAAGTGATCCCGACACTGTTTGCAAAAATGTTGCTCAGGTATCGCACTGATGACTTTCTTTCAGTCCCATCTATCATTTCGGTGATGGACATGCATCTATCCCAGATCGTTCTTTTGTTTCATCGTGTTGGCAACCCTTAATGATCTTAGTTATCAAGAAAGGGCAATGTCAGCAGCCTCAGTTTTTCCCCGCAATCCTATTTCTTGGACGAGTACGGATCTTTTTCCGTCTGCTTGATAATAATGTAAATGCGACCTTCGTGTCCCACTACATGATTACCGAGTACGTCCTCGCCTCCGAGCTAGTCCAGGTTGCTATTTGGCTAAGCTAGCACTTGGTGTAGCGCTGTTTACACCAATTCTTCCACACATTTATTCGTCCTCGTGCACATCGTCACAGCATATTAGACCGTAATACCGGAGATTCCGCGAGATTTGTCTGCTTAGGTGTGCATGCATATTATTGTGTGAGTAGCAGGAATATGTGATGATTGCTTGATTTACTATATTAGTAGTATACTTGTGTGCTTTGTTTTCGTCGTTTCTGTTGTTCCTTTCTTTGGGCCTTCAGTGTTACAAATTTTCCCCTATTAAAGTTGCTCGTCAGCCGACACTGGACCCGAAGAGTCAGCAACAAATGCATATATTTGGAAACTCAGCTAAGCAGAATGGAATTATCGGTGATGCGGTGAAATTGGGAATATCTTATGCGGATGCAAAAGAAATCTGGATGGACCGTCGAGATCAAGTTTGCATTAGCATGCACTCATCACAACAAAATGATTAAATCAGCAAGAAGATAAATTGTGTGCAAGGTTGACAGAATATTATCAAAGGTATGGCTCAGATACAAGTTTAATTTTTCGTTGAGGATGATTTTGGAACTCGATGTACCTGGAAGCAAGCAAAAAAATGGCATATACTCAGAAAGGAGAATAGTCCTGCAAAACCCTGTTTCATACAAGAAATCAATAGCAAAAATATTCAGACGGTTATATATGTGGAAATCGGTCCGAATATCACAATAAGAAGCTTCTGGTGAAAGCAACCCATTCTTCCCTCGCAAGATACCGGAGAAGCTTCCAAGGCAAGATTCATCTATCTTCCTCAGTACGATACATTGATGACTTCTCGCGCAAGGTACTCTGCTTTCTTCAATAAGCAATCGCAAAAGCTTCCGGCATAAGGTACCGAGTTTTTCCCCAGCAAAGTCTTTAAGGAGGTAAGCTTCTGAAGCACGATACCCAGTCTACTTCAGCAAGCTGTCCGATGAAAGTTTCGAGCACAAGTCAGCAAATATTCCTCAGTAAGACATTGGTACAAGGTAGTACGCTGTTAATTGACAGCATATGGCAGTGAATCCCAAGAATCAGATCTGCAACATTTTGGTCAGAATCAAGAATCAGTCAGAATACATGTCTGTCTCGAAATCTGGTCCTCATATATATGCAATGAGCATACCATCAAGATCTTACAAGTCACTCGGATGAGGATCTGACAACCACGTGAGGATGGTTACGAGAATAAAGCCAGTATACACCGCAGTGTGAAAAAGGATTATGAGGATTGATGACATCAGTGGGCTCAATACAAGTACCTGTGAACCTGGAAAATGATCCTGATGAGCCCTTGTCCCCTTTTCCTCCGATGATGGCACCATGCCTGTGATCTGAGCTGTTTCAAGCTATCCGGGGTGGATGCCGATTTTTGTTTCTCTCTTTAACGACTGTCACGAGTCTGAGCTGCTTTTCGGCAGGGTCGTACAGCTGTTGAGCTTCTTTTTGTGACAGTAGCCCTATAGCTGCTTTTTGGCTATTTTAGGGAGCTGCCACCTTTTTCTTATCGACCCGGTCTCATGCTCTGAGCTGCTTTTCGGCCGTCTTGAGCCGTGGTTGAGTTATTTCAGTAATGTCCCAGATTTGAGTTGTAAAGACCGTTCTGGTGGCTACTGATTTATTTGCCGATTTCTTGCAAGGGTTTCGGATGATCATTTCCCAACAATCAGAACTTGAGAGGTGTTGAACCTGCCGTTTAATGGGCTACCCTGTCAGAAAAATGAGGATAAGCTACGATTGCCGAAAAATTGCACCGACAGTACCTATGGTCATACGAAGAAGCAATATGACCCAAATATTTCATCCAAGGATCCAGACCAAGAAAACAATAATGAAGGAGCAAGACCAGTGAGGCAGGTATGGAAATTGTACACGACCCCCATGGTGCAGATCCCCCGGACAGTCTAAGTCAGTATTGATCCACATGGATATGCCCACAACATGAGTAATCGGCATGAGGAATAACATTCTGGAAGCCTGAGTCCTCACTAATATGAATCATCATGGATAGCTTGTCGTGAACAAAATTTATTCGTCAAGTCTGCAGATATTATCATACAGGCCAAACCCTTTATGTTGGCCGCGACAGGAGAAATCAAATATTTGGTATGGATCTGATACTCACGATAGTGGAACCGGTTAAGATGATTCAGAAACTTCTGCAATGAGTCAGAATCTGTCAGGAAACGGTTATGTTTTAACTCACTGTTTGGAACGCAAAGGACCTGCATTTAGTGGAGAAACCCAATGCGATGAGTCAGAGCTTGAGTTTTCATCAGAAAAATCTGATCATCATTACATGAAAGGTTGTCAGTGCCGGGTGGCACACCCAACGGAAATCACTTTTGGATTTGTGAGATGGACATATATTTCAGTCGTGATAATTAAATCACACTCAGCTAGTCAGCAGATCTAAAAAGAAATTGGAGCCTATATAAGCATGAGCAAGCCAGGTAAGATCTATCAGAATGAGGATACAGTGAATCAAACCACCCAGGGCCAGTCAGATAAAATTTAGTGGGAACAACAATAAAGGAAAAAGGATACCTGAGTTGGAAACGGTTTCCTTAAGTCAGAATATTCATACTTGCTCCCTGAGCAACCAAATCTCGAGGACAAGATTTCTTTAAGGGGGTAAGGTTTGTAACAGCCTGATTTTTGGCCCTTTCTTTTTCTTTTGTTTTCCGAGGTTTTTGCCTGAGTTTTTCTTTTCCGTGGCTTTGTGGTCTCGAAACTGAAGAAGATGCCCTCTTCTTTGCTTCCAAAGTGGCTTGTCATTCCCAAATCCTTCCCTAGACCTTTCCACTTCCACCTTGGACAAAATCCCAATATTCTTTTTATTGAGATTATTCCTTTTCTATTAAAGGAATAACTCAGATTGCCCTAGGTTGTGAAGCAACCTATATTTCCCTCACTCAAAAAATTCCCAAATAATTCTCATAAATTGTTTGGGTCATATCTTGTTCAAATATGGCAAAACTTTTCATTGCCATGTTAAAAAATAATTCCCCAATATTCCTTTTTCTATTCTGCCCTGAATGGCACTTTGTGAAGGAAGTGCCATTTATATTTCTCCTATTGACTCCCAACCTTTTTTGGCATGTTTATATGTCCAAATAATTGCCCCATGCACAATTTCAAATTTATTTGCCTAGCCAGTCTTCCTCAGTGAATTTTCAAAGTTTCTGTCTGACAAAAGGCTTTGTGAAGGAAGTACTAGCTAGGACTACCCAAATGAGCTGAACTTTTGCACACTCTTTAATATGCTCATATTAACTCCCTCCATCCATTTGGAGCCCAATCCAATCATCTACGTGAGCACATGAGCAAATCTTTGTTTCTGGCAATATTTTCATGCTGTGAAGCAAGTATATTTTATATTGCTTCAAAAATCCTGATAAATTACCAGATCATTATTATACTCATGGAACTTATATCCACCCATTTTGGCATCATTTAATTGAGCCATTTAATCACCATAATTATTTAAAGTTTCTGGTCAGCAGAGATGTTTGTGAAGCAAGTACCATTTTGGCTTTGCCAAATGGTATGATACTTTGTGAGCATCTTCATGTGACCAAATGACTAAGCCTTGCCCAATATGAGCCCAAGTTGACACTCCATGTGAGTGCACCATCATTCATTTCTAGACCAAATAAGCAGTTGTGAAGCAACTATGATTTATCTTGGTCCATTTCTCTTCAAACTCCCCAGGACTATAGTCCTTCCTAGCCTAAACCCCCTAGACAACTTATTTGGACCCTAGCATATCTTTGTTGATCACCAGTGTTCACCCAAGTTTACTACAGTAAACCTAAGGGGGTGATAACCAATTAACCAGACTGGCTTTAACCAAGTTACCACCACAGATCAAACCTACCCACGAAGGACTAACCCTCAGACATAGTTCGGCATCACTTGTGGCACTGTGTGCACCAGTGCACGCAGTGACCACCATTTTGGCGTGCAATGGTCGCGCCCAGAGTGTCTTCTTGCTCGGGCCCCTCCCCCTCTCGCCGTTTTCGCGCTCGTGAGCCTGTCCATTATCTTCCTCTCGTCGTGGTCGTTCTCCTGGACCCCTCTCCCCCTCCGTTCGCTTGCTCACCGACGCTCGCCGCCGCGTGAACACGAGCGTACAGTAGCATTTTGGCTCAGTTCGTCACCGTCGTCTTCCCCCTTGTGCCCCCTTGGTCTCCTATACCCCATGATAGTTCTCCCCTGTGCCCTCCCCGTCGTTTGCCCCCGAGTCCATGCGCACGGGCACGCGTCCACGGTGACGCTAGCGCGGCTCCCTCTCGTCCGGCTATATATAGCCCTCCCCCGAGCCTCTGGACCTCACCTCTGGCCTCGCCTCTCTCCCAGGAATCCTCCCATGCTTTTCCCCAACCTCCAGGAGCTCTTGTGCCCTTCCCTCGTCACCACCGTCATCATCGGCCGCCGCTCAAATTCGAGTGCTCCAGCCCCTGCCTCTCCACCTAGCCACCACCAGTGAGGTCCACTCACTCCGGCGCCTATGCCCATGCCCTTTCCCCCTCGTCGGAACCACCGTGGCCGCGAGCCCCATCTCCTCCCGAAGCTTTCTCCGCCGGAGTCCACGCCCTGCCCGACCCCTTCCTCTTCGGCGTGCGCTTCTGGCTCAGGCCGACGCAGCTCTCCGAGCTGAGCTCATCGGTAGGCGGAGCGTCGCCGGAGGCCCTCTGTGGCGCCGGCAATCGCCGCCCGACACCGGCGGCCTCCCTCTGCCTCGCGGGCGAGCGAGAAGAAGAAGACAACGACCCAGCCGCCCTGCAAGCTGGCCGCGGGCCTCGCTAGTCAGTTGCTGGGCGTTGACCCCGCGGGGCAGTGTGGATAAGTGACGGGCCCCACCTGTGGGACCCGCACGCGTCAGCCCCACCACTGTTCCTATGGATAAGGTGAAAGCGTATTTTCGCCGATTACGCTTTCACTTTTTTTGTTTAGGCCCCTGGTTGAAAATATTTTCATTATAGATGGGTCCCTGGCAGAAAAACGTCCATATCTTTTTAACCGTAACTCTGTTTGAGGTGAATCCAATGCCCACTTCTTCGTTTCGTCGAGCCCGTTCTGTTGGTCATGTTCTCTCTATGGTTTTACACTGTGAAAATGACCTTTATGCCCTTGCCTTATTCAGCCCCCTCCGAGGGAGAACGATTTCCGGCAATTTTTTCCGGGAGCTTCTGACACTTTCTTCCAGTGATTTCTTCCATCCCCAGGCAAGCCACAATACCCACTAGCATGATAGTCATGAAGTAGCCTTGGTTTTCAACTTGAATCTTTAATAAATGTTTGCTTTTTGAAAAGATGGTTGTTGTTGTTCTGGTGATGTTCAGATTTGCATGTTCACTTTTGTGATATGTTGTCTTGTACTCTGTTAACATGTTATACCTGCTAGTATTACCTGTCATATGTTTATGCTTTCTAGTAGTACATGTTGATGTTGGTGATGGTCATGCTAGTCAGTATGCCATGCTCAGTGGATATGATTTATTGTTGATATGGTGGATAGTTATGTGATACCCTCATGATGATGTTGATATCATGTTCATGTATTTTATCATGGCTCAACATATTTGCATTCAAGTTTAACCGGATTAAATTGAACTTGATCGACTTTTGGCTGAGTCATGGTGCCGCTAAATCGATGCTGACCAGTGCAACCAAGCTTACCGGTATGGGACGGTCCTATCTGCATCTATTTTGTGCCTCTCGCCGGTGCCTCCAACGAGGGAAGGTTATGGGCGCGCGCTACCCCGATTAGGTAGGCGGACATAAGCCTTGTCTGCCCGTTGTTGAGTTAGTTTTTGTATCCTTGTCCCAGAGTGGGACGGGCCACGACGGTGGTCATTGTGTCCGAAGGTACGCACGGGGCCACCCATGACTTAGCTTCGATGAGGTGAGTCGGAGTGGCGGGAGAGTGTCATGGCGATGGGGCGGTTTTGTCGAACATCGTTGGTCCACCGAATGGGAGTCGAGGCCACGGGTTCCGTAGTGTGGTACAAGATGCACTAACCTCTGCAGAGTGTATATTAAATCTATCGATAGCTGCGCCCGCGGATAAGGGCCCAGGTCGAAAGTAGGTCACACCAGGAGTCAACAGTAATAAGAAAAATGTGTTTAATAACAATGAGATAAGTTGGTTGTAAGGATCATGGGCCATGTGTTGGTCGGGTTGTGATCGCCGTCAGGGTCACGGGCCCTGTGTTGGTCGGGTTGTGATCGCCATAATGGTCACAGGCCAAGTGTTGGTCGGGTTGTGATCGCCGTAAGGATCACAATGGTATCGAGGATACCGAGTCGTTGTATATTTGTGATGTGTTACGAGAATCGTGGGTAAAGGTCAAGCTCCTTGTGGTCATTTATTGATTACTATGGTATGGTTTATACCAAGCTTGATTTGATCCTGAGATGATCGTGTGATGTCCGAGGTTGGTAAGTGATGCATGTGTTGGTTACGAGGTAACCGAGCAGAATAAGTGGTACATATGGTATCATCATGTTGCATGCTAGTATTGTCGGATTAATATGTTCATGCCATGTTCATGTTATGTTAGCCATATCATGTTTATGTTGGTGATGTTATTATGATCATCTCATGATAATTTCTGCTTAACCTCTAATTGCCATGATGTTGTTTGTCTTGAATGCTTCTGGATTATTGTGAGCTTGCAAGTACATTCAATGTACTGACCTGGCGTGTCATGCCAGTTTGCAGGTCATGCCGGATTTGATTGCTTGCTTGTCGTGGTTTCCGTTCGTGCGAGCTAGGATAATCGTTCCAGCCAGAGTCCCTGCGGAGTGGAGTTCACCACCGTCGTCGTTGTTCCGCTGCCAGAGTTCTTCCGCTGCATCGTGTTGTTCTGCTGCTTGCATAGAGCAACAGTGGCGGGCGTAGTGTCGCCGTGCCGATGTAACCATTGTACCCAAATAGATTGTAATAAAGAGCTGGTTTGTTCTATGCTAAGAAGTGTCGTATTCCAGAAGACTTCTCCTCGATCTCTGGGCTGGAATACGGGGCGTTCCGGTTTTCTCTGAGCCGGGGTGCCACACGCCGTTAAGCTATTGGGTCCGGTTTTGGATCCGATAACCCGTTAACATCCTGGACCAATGGGGATTTTCCACCTGTAAAATTCTCAATGGCGAGAGGAACCACATGTTGGCTCACTGTTGGGACAAATGTCATCCACTCATTGGACAGGAGGCGCCTATCACTACAAGAAATATGTCAACTTATGACCTTCATCGGTGACCTCGAAGAATTGGTCATAGATTTATGACCATTTGAGACCAATTGGTCAAAAGTCGTTCGAGGGCTCCAAACCCTAAACCATTGCGACCATTTTGGTCGAAGGTCATAATTTCCTTACATGAAATGGTCATAAAGCTAACAGCTTAGTCCGCGCCTTATTTCTAGTTGTTAACGACCAATATAGATGGTCATAGCCTTGTAAATTGTGGTGGGTTGCTTTGACTAGGCGCCACCTCATCGGGCTTTGCCTATGTGTCATGTCCATGTGGCAGTTTTGCCCTAGGTTGTGAAGCAACCTATATTTCTGTCATTCCCAAAATTCCCAAAAAATCTCATAAATTCTTTGGGTCATATCTTCGTCAAATATGTAAAAACCTTCCTTGCCTAGTTCAAAAATAATTCAAAATATTCATTTTCCTATTCATTCAGAGTAACAGTTTGTGAAGGAAGTACCACTTTGGCATGTCCAAATAGTATCCATTTTCTACAGTGCTTTCCTATGCCCAAATAACCATCCTCCACCAAATGCCAGCTCAATCCATTCATTATTTTGAGCCGAGCTTCAACATTCGTATTTATGTCCAGTGTGGTGGTTTGCAAAGCAAGTACCACCTAGGCTCCTCCTTTTGAGCTGAAAATTTGTGAAAACGGTCTTCTTAGTAACTAATCATCCTCAGCCAAAAGTCACGCCCATTGGCCATGTACATTTCCCGTACCGCTAATCAAACACTTGGCTACTAATTCATGTTTGAGCATCAATTGGTCTCCTCATGAGAATCTTATGTTGTAATTTTCTTCCTAGCACCAATCTGGAGAGTTCCCAACCCACTAGACATGCATAGGCTGCCCAGAACACATGGCAACGCCATGGTCACGCAGATGACCACGGCCGGGCATCTTGAGTTCTGGCGCTCTAGAGTTGGGGCCCTCGCCACCGCCCAAACCTCGACGTATCACCACCAAACCATGTATTTATGATTAAATAGGTCCTTATGTAACTAGAAATGATTTTTGGAAAAATAAATAGCAAACTATGAGGCATTGCAGTTCAAATTTGACCCGCTTCAAATGAATCGGCGAAATTTGTCTTTTTCACGAGAGGTGGATCAAAAAAATTTACACCAGACCATTGTGTCAATTGTGCATTAAATATGGCCAAGTATTTTATAAAAATGATTTTGTCCAATTTTGCAACAATTATTTGGTAGTTCCTTCACAAAAAAACCTCCTTTCGGGCACTCGAAAAATGGAAAATGGTTTTTTCGTCCAACGAAAATGAAAACTTCCTTAGGCAACATTGTTTGCTATTCCAATATGCACCCTTGTGCACAATATGAGATCATTTGAACAAACTATGCCATGAATGTGGCCATAAGATTGATCATTTGGCTTGACGACCATGAATCTTCACACTTGATACCTCCTTTCTGAGAACACTTTTAAAAATAATTACCGTATTACAAGTTTATTATTTTTCCTGGAAACTTGGTCACATATAATGACACAATGCGAAGGTTTTCCAATTTTTTGATTTTTTTTTGAATTTTTTATGCCCGTTTCAAAATGCGGTCAAAACAGCGGGCTTGACCGTTCCTGGCTAGTGGTTGAATCTTGGAATTTTTTTGGTGTTTCTATGATTAAATAGGTCCTTATGTAACTAGAAATGATTTTTGGAAAAAATAAATAGCAAACTATGAGGAAGCTGCAGTTCAAATTTGACCCGCTTCCAACTGAATCGGCAGAAATTTGTCTTTTTGACGAGAGGTGGATCAAAACTTTTTTCACCCAACCATTGTGTCAATTGTGCATTAAATATGGCCTAGTATTTTATAAAAATGATTTGGTCCAATTTTGCAACAATTATTTGGTACTTCCTTCACAAAAAAACCTCCTTTCGGGCACTCGAAAAATGGAAAATGGTTTTTTCGTCCAACGAAAATGAAAACTTCCTTAGGCAACATTGTTTGCTATTCCAATATGCACCCTTGTGCACAATATGAGATCATTTGAACAAACTATGCCATGGATGTGGCCATAAGATTGATCATTTGGCTTGAAAGCCATGAATCTTCACACTTGATACCTCCTTTCTGAGAAAATATTTTAAAAATAATTACCATATTACAAGTTTATTATTATTCCTGGAAACTTGATCACATATAATGACACAATGCATAGGTTTTCCAATTTTTTGATTTTTTTTGAATTTTTTATGCCCGTTTCAAAATGCGGTCAAAACGGCGGGCTTGACCGTTCCTAGCTAGTGGTTGAATCTTGGAATTTTTTTGGTCTTTCTCTGATTAAATAGGTACTTATGTACCTAGAAATGATTTTTGGAAAAAATAAAGAGCAAACTATGAGGCAGCTGCAGTTCAAATTTGACCCGTTTCCAACTGAATCGACGACAATTTGTCTTTTTCACGAGAGGTGGATCAAAACTTTTTTCACCCAACCATTTTGTCAATTGTGCATTATATATGGCCTAGTATTTTAGAAAAATGATTTGGTCCAATTTTGCAACAATTATTTGGTAGTTCCTTCACCAAAAAACCTCCTTTCGGGCACTCGAAAAATGGAAAATGGTTTTTTCGTCCAACGAAAATGAAAACTTCCTTAGCCAACATTGTTTGCCATTCCAATATGCAACCTTGTGCACAATATGATATCATTTAAACAAAGTATGCCACGAATGTGGCCATAAGAATGATCATTTGGCTTGAAAGCCATGAATCTTCAGAGATGATAGCTCATTTCTGAGAACACTTTTTTAAAATAATTACCGTATTACAAGTTTATTATTTTTCATGGGAACTGGGCCACATATAATGACACAATGCGAAGGTTTTCCAATTTTTTGATTTTTTTTGAATTTTTTATGCCCATTTCAAAATGCGGTCAAAACGACGGGCTTGACCTTTCCTAGCTAGTGGTTGAATCTTGGAATTTTTTTGGTCTTTCTCTGATTAAATAGGTACTTATGTACCTAGAAATGATTTTTGGAAAAAATAAAGAGCAAACTATGAGGTAGCTGCAGTTCAAATTTGACCCGTTTCCAACTAAATCGGCGGGAATTTGTCTTTTTCACGAGAGGTGGATCAAAAAAATTTACACCCAACCATTTTGTCAATTGTGCATTATATATGGCCTAGTATTTTAGAAAAATGATTTGGTCCAATTTTGCAACAATTATTTGGTAGTTCCTTCACAAAAAACCCTCCTTTCGGGCACTCAAAAAATGGAAAATGGTTTTTTCGTCCAACGAAAATGAAAACTTCCTTAGGCAACATTGTTTGTCATTCCAATATGCACCCTTGTGCACAATATGAGATCATTTGAACAAACTATGCCACGAATGTGGCCATAAGATTGATCATTTGGCTTGAAAGCCATGAATCTTCACACTTGATACCTCGTTTCTGAGAACACTTTTTTAAAATAATTGCCGTATTACAAGTTTGTTATGTTTCCTGGGAACTGGGCCACATATAATGACACAATGCGAAGGTTTCCCAATTTTTTGATTTTTTTTGAATTTTTTATGCCTGTTTCAAAATGCGGTCAAAACGGCGGGAATGACCGTTCCTAGCTAGTGGCTGAATCTTGGAACTTTTTTAGTGTTTCTATGATTAAATAGATACTTATGTACCTAGAAATGATTTTTGAAAAAAATAAAGAGCAAACTATGAGGCAGCTGCAGTTCAAATTTGACCCGCTTTTAGCTAAACCGGCGGAAATTTGTCTTTTTCACGAGAGGTGGATCAAAGCTTTTGACACCCAACCATTTGTTCAATTGTATATTAAATATGGACTAGTATTTTATAAAATTGATTTGGTCCAATTTTGCAACAAATATTTGGTAGGTTCTTCACAAAAAATCATTTTGCCACTCAAAAATGATTAAAAATAGCTAGAAAGATCGAAATGCATACAAATTGGTCCTTATCCATAAAATGTGGTCTAACTCTAGTGAAAATTTGTGTGGTGCTCTTTTGCAATTTTTTGATAGCTACTTCACAAAATCCCTTTGTTTTTAGTACTTGAAAACTATTTTAAGTCACTAATTTTCCGAACCAATCAGAACTCTTCTCACGGATTGATGACATGGCATCCATCCATCAATCCATCTCTCCATCCCACATCCATCCATCCATCCATCCATCTTTCTAGCCAAAACCCTAGCTCAGATCCATCCCCCCGTCACACCCTTCTCCCTCCCATCTCCTCGCCGCCCCCCCCCGATCCACTCCTCTCCCGCCTCATCCCTCCCACAGCTTGCCACGACGGCCTCTCCTCTCCCATTCGCTTCAGTCAACGCGCCCCTCCTCCCGATCCAGATCCTAACACAACCCGCCTCTCCTCCCTCGAGATCTTGATCCGCCGCCCCCACCACCACCATCGACGACCCTCATCAGATACTGAGATCGCGCGTCTCCTCCTTCCCTCTCCGCGTCCCATCCTGCACCTCGGCGTGACCAATCCTGCACCCTTCAAGATGAGCAGCGGATCGGTAGCGCTGCTACGACCGCCATATCACCATCTTCTCCCGAGGGCCGCCTCTACCAAGTCGGTGCGTGCCTCCCCAAACCCTAGCTTCCTCCCTTTCTCCCCTAGTAGATCGTGCGGGCGCTGGCCCTCGATTCGCTTCGGCGTCGATCCGTCCGTCTGGTGTGCGCAGAGTACGCGTTCAAGGCGGTCAAGTCGATGAGGTCACCTCGATCGGCGTCCGCGCAAGGACTCCGTCTGCGTCGTCACCCGAAGAAAGTCCCGTGAGTCGTCCCTTCCTCGTCGATTCCAGCTCTCGCGCCGCCGTTGCTGGCTTGAAGAACTTGCGAATTCGACCGCGTCCGATTTGTTAACCGTTGATACCTGCGAGGTTTACCTGTAGATACCTGAAAGGCTGATTTTTTTGTCCCTGTGATGTGGTTCTGGTTGCAGGACAAGTTGCTGGATGACACCAGCATCACGCACCTGTTCTCCATTACCAAGTACACCGGCTTGCTTGCCACTGGCCTCACAGGTTTGGTCACTGTGCTTTGTTTTAGTACAATTTGTAATCAGATTTGTTACCGCTTATGAATATGGCGATGTTCATGACTGATGGATGTGGCTGGGGGTTGAGGTATACAGTGCTATAGAATGCCATCTAGGATATCTGTTAATAAGCCACTTGGTCAGTTAGTTTCTTTTAGTACATATACCATGAATCCAAGTTTGATGCGTATTGCCATGTCTCTTTATATTTATAAGTTGAATCCAGCACTAACATGTGAACAACACTTGCACTGCCTTATGTATTTACACATAAGGAGTTAAACTACATGTCTGCTATTGCAGGCGATTAGATGTATATCATTAGTTTCTTTGTTGATTTATGATAAGTTACCATCCGATCCACGACAACATGTTTGTGTTATTGTGGTGCTGGTTTGACTCATCGTCATCTAACAATTTGTTCTTTACAGTATGCAGCTCGCCATAAGAAGGTCAGTGAAGATCTTCCCCGCCCTACCTCTGGACCTCTTAAGCCCAATCGTGCAATGCCGGACCATAAGTACAACATGAAGGCCGAGGGTGGCGGGGGCCTCTCTTCTTCTTCTTTGGGTAGAGTCCGCCACGCCATCGCTAGATATGATTCCCACCTCCTCTGAACCCCCTTGTACTGCAGGCCTTCATGTGCATGTGTGGAGTCCTATTTTTATGTTGAGGAACGCGGGCTGCTCTTACCAGGGAAAACACACGCGCCTTCATGTCTTATTTGCGATATATAAATCATCTGGAACAAATCATTTTCATGAATTTGGTCGAGTTCCTCATATACTGTATATTTTGACAGCATATGTCCTCACAAAAGAGAAAGGAAACAATAATATTGCATAAGTCTCTGCATTTCCGTTTCATACTTTTGAGCTCAGCAAGCTAAACTTGTTTCAAACATTTGTATATGTAGCAATGTTTGGACAGTTGAGTTCATTTGGACAGACATTTGGCGACATGTATTGGGGTATTTGGTTTACTTCTATTTGTATGTGCATTTCTTAAATTGAAAATAAAATTAGTTGGGTATTCAATTCCTACAAACCAATCTGCAACATTTTTTATTCAACATGTACTACATCAGCAACTTAAATTTGTCTGTTTCATTTATCAAAATTTTAGAGGCTTGATAGATATTAATGTCACCCTGCTGTTACAACTACATATTGTCTTTTGCCCTGAAAGTGTTTGTATATGTGGGTCTTTGTTCATTTTTTCCATGAAAATTCAGTAGCTTGTACGTTGTAGTTCTGTTCATTTTTTTGAGAAAAAAGGGTGCGCCTCCTGGTTTCATTTCATCAAATGGAACTGCCATTATGTAGGTGAAGTTATATTACAACTATATGCTTTGTAGCTTGCTGTTCCTGATCCATGCTCCTATATGTATTAGGCGATCAGGTAGGTGAAGTTAGAGCTGTTCTGGCATGCATGAGGGAAGGCGAACAGTGGCTCGATTTGTTGGCGCTTTTATTGCTTTACTAGGTACCAATACAATTCTTCCACTAGTGAAATAAATGTCCAATTCAATAGTGAAATAAATGTCCTTAGCTACCTAGCTAGCTTCCTCCCTCCTGCACACACCTAGCTAGCTAATTACACTAGTGGTGTTCAAACAACTTCACTCAATTACCGGAGTTAATGTGAGTTGATTAACACGTTGCATCTTACCTTGTATGCTGAATTTAAATTGGCTGTCACTATATACTTAGGAGGCGGTGACATAACAAGATATGCTGTGCAGATTTATACATTGTTAAAATGGAGGCTTGGGAAGAACTATTTTCTTTGTAGTAATAAGTCAAGAGTTGTTTGTTGCTTGATGAGGGTGTCATACATTATAATCATCAGCTCATGTCGTCTGGGATCAAACATAGCTTTGAATTTACAAGAGTAGAGATTTATGTGAGAAGTACAAACCATGTTCTATTTTAACTAGTACAAAAATTATGCCCCTGCTATAGTGATACATTCTGTACTACATTGTTGCTTCAGTTTGCTTTCTTGATTACCTCTCTAAGGCAGCTTCGTTTTGTTCTTCTTCTTCATGTGCTACTTGCGGATCAAGGGATCTTAGACCGCTACCAAAGAGCCATTGGGACCAGCTTGTGGATCGAAAGCGAGATGAGGTTGGCTGTCGCTTCTCTATCTTGCCTCCATCCATCTTTGTTTGGCAAGTGATTATAATGTATTGTGTAGTTGTTGTTTCAAACTGTTTTGCCACAAGTACCATAATTTGCATTGAAGATATTGTATTCATTCTTTGTATCATTGTTTAATAAAACCACAAAGATGATGCTCACATGAGATATCCACATGTTCTGTCTTTGTTTGATTCAAGCTTACTCTTGTTATAATGTATTCATTCTTCGTTTTGCAACAAAGTCGTGTGTTGATTTGATAACAGGAGTTTCCTTGTCCTGGTCCTATACTACATTTTGACTCCTATGTTTCTATGCGCGTGTGTTTAATTGATGTTGTTTCAACTTTGAACTATACAGATATGGCCTATACTACAATTGAGATTTAAATTTGTGGTTGTTCCTCTTTTACAGATGCTCAAGTGTGAAGTGTGAAGCAAGTGTGAAGCCGTGAAGTGTGAAGCCGTCAAGTTCTACTTAGTAAAGAGTAGCATACTGTAGCACATATGTGTTGTAAAGATTGTAATAGATTTATTTAGTGGTATATTTGACGAAATTTATATTTTCTTTTTGATTATGTATGTGATCTGAAAACTTGTGAAATGGAAACTTGACCAATGGGTCCACTTATGAAAATAATCTGACAAATTTGTACATTTCTGACATGTGGGACCAATTTGAGAGATGATCATGACAAGTGGGACCCATTTGACTAGTGGGACCAGCTTGAATATATAATGGCTAAAAATAGAAAAGCAATAAATAATAAAAGGCCATGGGCCAACAATAAAAAAGGCTACAACGTTGGGCCTGGCCCATGAAATTGACCAAAAATTGACACGAAAAAAATATAGAAAGGCTGAATTAATGGGCTCGGCCCATGTAGAAAACCGAATTGGATCGGGCTGAATCTTGTGCCACATCAGCTTGCCACGCTGGATGCCTACGTGGCTTGGGGAGGTTGCTAGTGACCAAAACGCCACAGTAGGAATATTTTGGTCGTGAATGGCGTTTTTGACCATTCGGAAGAAAGGTCGCTATAGTCGATTCTGACGGCCACTTTTGACCTTTGCTTTTTTGGTCACAAAAAGGTCATAAATGGAAATTTGTGACCTTTCAGTGACCAATAGTGGTGGTCATAAGTTGACATATTTCTTGTAGTGTATGATACATCCACACATGGCACGGCCCAATAGAGTCCCATTCCGGTGAAAAGGCCGCCCCGTTTGACTTGGTCAAAAGGTATCGGGCCGGCCCATGGAAAGCTTGTTAACGGCATGTTCGCATATAGCCCATTTACGGCCCGCTAACTCACGGCCCGTTACGACCTATCTGAATTAAGCCCAGTAGCTTCATCTTGGCCGTCCAATATGATTCCAGCCCGTTGTAACTCCCAGCCCATGTATGGCACATGACGTCTTTCGGCCCATATGAGGCCCTTTGTAACTCTTGGCCCACGACCGTGGTGAAACTGGCCCGTAAAGAACAGTGTACCGCTTTAAACCCATTAATGGGCCATTATTCCATTGGGCCGTTTCCAACCCGTGTTATCTTTCGGCCTTCCCAGGGCTCATTTATTCTTGGGCTCATTGCCAGCATTTGGTTACTTACGGCCCGTTACTGGCCTTTTCTGCTTGTGGGCTAATTTCAGCCCGTGGTTACAGTCGGCCCGTTTGTGGCCCGTTAATCCGTTGGGCTGTTTTCATAGCGTCATCAAATACGGCCGATTAACGACGGCCCGTTATGGTCGGCTCATGAATGGATGATTCCAACTCTAGCCCGTTTATGGCCCATAATGCGGTTTGTTATTGGCCCATGTTTGAGCAATTGATCATACGGCCCGTAGAAGGCCCATTGATGCTATAGCCCATATAAGGCCCATTGTTTCTATGGCCCTTATAAGGACCATTGTTTCTACGACCCGTAGAAGGCCCATTGTTTTTACGGCCCGTAGGAGGCCCATGGTCACTACAGTAAATATGTAGCACATGGTTGTTGTGGCCTAGTTTTAAAAAATAGGTTATTGCGGCCACTATCAAACTGCAGAAAAAGTACTGCACTGACTACAAGCAAACAAATAAACAAGACAACAAGGAAATAAATAAGCAAGCAACTTACGCTAGGCTATCACGGATTCACGGCTATTACACATATTACATCCACTGGGCATCAACATTCGCCACCAGTGCAAATATAGGGAACAAAGCAGCATATCACATAGAATGGTTGTCAAAGTTAGCAACCAGTGCAAATAAACGCCACAGCAAAACAAGCCCAAAACTAAAACCACTCTAGAAGAGCTCAAGAAACAATATCCGGGGTACCCATAATGCTGGCAAGATGGTTAGCAAGCTTATTAACTTTGTCTTGTTTGGCGCTTAAATCCTCTAGGGCTTGTTGTTGCACCAGAAAGTATGCATCTAAATTCTGCTGGGACTTCCTCAGTCCTTCGGCTTCGTGTCGCGGCACATCTGATTGATGTCTTTCAACTTGAAGTTGAGACTCAAGAAGACGAACTGATTCAAGCAGCGAGTTCGAAGAGCTTGTCCCAGTAGTAGTGGCTAGTAACTCAAACACTACATCAAGATGGGACTTTTGGGTTGTCTCACTGTCGTCATGATAGCTTTTATTAGCATTCTTGGAGACCAACAGGGATGTCTCGCTATCTTGAACATTATTTGCAATATTTCCTTTACCATTGCATAACGGGGTACTCTTCTCCAATATTTTGTCTGCAATCTAAAAGAGAAACAAGCAGATACATCACAGGTTTACCATGTTGTATATGAAACTCATTTTGGTAAATCAGTTCAATAGTAAAGTGGACAGGATAACAGCATGAAACAAACATATATCTATGTACCATGGTCACTGTATGGTCTATATCATTCTAGTTTTTGTTGGCAAATCAAGATAGAGACACAGTTCAAATAATATCTATTTAAGACAAAGCAGAATAGATAGAAAATAAGTGTAGGAAACTACAGAGTAATAACAACACTTGTAATGTGCATGACATGAGAACATAACTGCTTATTCAATTGAAACTGAAATCAACATAGAGCAAGTTACAACACGAAACCAGTTAAAGAAATAGGTTTAAAACATACCTGTTGCACCATTAGAGTTTCAATTCCATCCTTAAAATTTGAAATAGTTGGTATGAGTAAATACAGTTATGCAAGAGCAAAGGAGTATGAACCATAGCTACAGAACCTGACCTGAGAACGATTCTTCTTCTGCTTTAAGCGTTGAGTTGGGATTCAGAGTGGTGGTCCTCGTGCTTTGGGCACTGCAGTTCACTTACTAACTGCTCGTGTTTGGGTGCTCTATGGTGGAGACAGTGCTGCGTCAACTGGAACTAGGTTACTACCTGCTGGGGTTGGGGTTAGAAGGGGTGTAGTTGGTTCTCTGTCCAACTGGGTAGGGGTACTGTCGGTGTCAAAACCGGCGGATCTCGGGTAGGGGGTCCTGAACTGTGCGTCTAGGCGGATGGTAACAGGAGACAAGGGACACGATGTTTTTACCCAGGTTCGGGCCCTCTTGATGGAGGTAAAACCCTACTCTGCTTGATTGATATTGATGATATGGGTAGTACAAGAGTAGATCTACCACGAGATCAGAGAGGCTAAACCCTAGAAGCTAGCCTATGGTATGATTGTTGTTCGTCCTACGGACTAAAACCCTCTGGTTTATATAGGCACTAAGAGGGTTAGGGTTACCCAGAGTCGGTTACAATGGTAGGAGATCTACATATCCGTATCACCAAGCTTGCCATCCACGCCAAGGAAAGTCCCATCCGGACATGGGACGAAGTCTTCAATCTTATATCTTCATAGTCCAGGAGTCCGGCCGAAGATGATAGTTCGGCTATCCGGACACACCCTAGTCTGGGACTCCTCAAGAGCCTCGAACCAGGGCTTCAATGACGATTTAGTCCGCGCGCATATTGTCTTCGGCATTGCAAGGCGGGTTCCTCCTCCGAATACTTCATAGAAGATTTTGAACACTAGGATAGTCTCCGGCTCTGCAAAATAAGTTCCACATACCACCGTAGAGAGAATAATAATTACACAAATTTAATCTACTGACGTATTCCGTGGCGTGAGATCACACCACGGCCAAGCCTTTATTCAAATCGTTTTCTTGCTTCCACCTCGGTAGCGTTTAGCGAGGTGGTTTCATGGCACGTCTTGTCAAAGCGTAGATCGTGTCCCCTTATTCCGGATTCTCATCAATACGGGCGTGGGTAACCCAACCGCGCCATTGATTATGGCGCTTGGGAGATAAGCGAGTTTTACTAGGCTGGTGGGGACGCATAGTTTCGTCCGTCCATATAAGGGGATAAGGATCCACCTTTTTACCTACGCCTTCTTCCTCCTTTGCTTATCCATTTCCGTGCACTCGAGCTCCAGCGCCCAAGTTCGCACATCTCGCTTCCCAGCCATGTCAGGAGCAGGAGGCAAGTGGATGGCCTCCTCCGTCACGGAGGGGCACATCAAGAGGCTGCGGAAGGCCAGATACTTGTCCGGCGACATCGCGCATCGGCTCCCCGACATGGGGCAGCTCATCCCCACCCCCGGGCCCCATGAGAGGGTGATATTCCTCACCCACTTCCTCCACGGACTAGGTTTTCCACGTGGTGCCGGAGAAGAAGGCCAAGAAGAAGGCCATGGGAACTCGAAGGAGTTCCCGGCGCCAGGTGTTGTCGGACTCATCGTCCGATGACTCCTAGGGGGACTCCTCCCGCGAAGAATAGGAGGAGGAAAAAGAGGCCTCTCCCCCAGCGGGGGGAGATAAGAAAAGGAAGGCCGCCCCAACGGGGGAGTCCGAAGGGTCCAAGAAGGGAAGGACCCTCCCTTCGGACTACTCCACCAACGCCGACGACGATGAAGAGGAGTGGCCACCGAGGACTAAGCCCCTGGCAACTTCATAAGTGTCCGGATACCAGAATAACTCATGGCGTTTCATTTGTCGCATAGAATCTCCTAACGCCGAATATAACCCTGCAGCCCGCCCAAGGACGGGCTCGACACTTCAACGAGCGGTTCCCTGGCTTCGTCGGACGTGAATAGCACTTCACTTCCGGCCGTCTCCTCTCCTCGCGCTGCGGATGACGCCGAGGTGGGGTCCCAAAGGGCCCAGCCAGAGGAGGGGTCCCGGAGGCGCCGCAAGGCAACCTCCGGACTATGGGCACAAGGGGATCAAACCCCAAAGGGCTCTAAGTCCGCCTGGGCAGAACTCCGACTTTCGAACCTTTAGTGGTTCTCGAGTCCGCAAGCGCCCTTCAGAAGAAGGGCGAGATCGTGACACCGTGACCTCCGTCCAGCCGGAAGCACGGATAATTTCTTTGGGCGCTGAACAGCGCCTCCATCGACGAGGAGCACCGCCTTTATTATGAGTGTGGTGATCCAAAAGTTCGATCCGCCAAGAGCGGGCTAATCAAGCTTCGCCCACCTTCTAACAAGCTTTGAGGTATGTATTTAAGATATGTAAAAATATTACCGCATAGACAGTAGCCCCTGATGCTCAGTTTGGTGTTCGGAAAGAAAAGTCGAACTAAGGATCTAAAAAGATGTACGAAGGAGTCTAACATAAGTATGTCAATATGGGGAATGCAGACTGCGCTGCTAACCTCTGCCGCACTAACTGCGGAGGTCAATGCATTGAAGCAGAGCCTCGAGCGGTCCGCGAACGAGCTCGGCCTTGCCAAAAAGCAGCTCGAGGACAAGGAAGGTAAGTAATACCTTATGAAAGTATATAAAAGATGTGGTTGCAAAAAATGACAAGAATAACATGAGAATTGTAGGGGCCACGAACGAGGTGGCGACCCTGAAGGAGGCGGTGTCCAAGGCCGAAAGCAGTGCGGCCGCGGAGTGCACCGAGCGAGAGAGGCAGGAGGCGCGGGTGGCGGAGGTGCGGCAAGAGCTCCAGGCTCTCGTGGAGAAACACGAGAGTTTGGAGCATGACTCAAAGACTCGAGGAAAGGCATTCTTGATGAAAAGCCCTCCAGGCCGAAGCCCAGAAAGCCCTCCAAGAAATTGAGGCGATGAAGAAGATAGCGGCGGGTAAGGCATTCTTCATGCAAAGCAAGCACATGAAAGTGAATTACTTGTTACTTACCCGAATCCGGAGCTCTCCAGGAGCATTCGCAGATCTGCCCCGCAGTGTGTCCAACGCTGCCGCATTCTACCGGGCCGAGGAGGGGAGCTCGACGGAGAAGGTGTTCGGTCTCGATATCTTGAGGCGGACACCCGGTGCCCTTGAGCGACCAGCTGAAGCAACTGGTCGAGCTCCATAAGGTGGCCGAACAGGCCATGAAGGGCCTCATTGTTCGGATGTAGCCTAAAGAAGCCATGCCTGGGAGCTACTTTGGGCTGGTGAGGCGGCTGGTGGATGCCTGTCCATGGATTGAAGTCGTCAAGCGCTCCGTCTGTATTGAAGGTGCCCGTAGGGCCCTCGCCCGTGCTAAAGTACACTGGGGCAAGATGGACGCTGAGAAGCTTGTGACTGACGCTCCACCGTCGGGCAGGGAGTATCGCACGCCCGAGATGTATTATGCGGGCGTCCTGAAGGGTGCCTGCCTTATAGCGGGTGAATGCTCCAAAGATGTAATTTTTGAGTAAACTCTCATTTGTTATCATGTACGCTTGAAAACTTGTTCATATGCGCTAAGCAACGCTTTTGAATTTAAAGTATTACCTTCTGTGCGGCCGTTTATTAAATTTGAGAGATGGCGAGTCGTCGGCTTCTGCCCCCATGCCACGAGTGCTAGGGTGTTCGGGATAAACTTGAGCGCTCTTTTTCCCATTCTTGGGTCCTTCGAGGGAGGCGCTCAACCCAACGAACAAGGCAACCAGACTATAATGCTTGAACACTCTCACTTAGCCATAGAATTCTATAATTTTAAATTTCGGTGAAGCCCCTAGTATTCGGAAGACCGAATTCGGGGCGCTATACACGACTGGGCCGGACAAAGCCGACTCCTCGCTCTAAGCGGCATAAGTCTTTAGGGACTCGAAAACCTCTCGAACAAATGACCGGCTCTCACCCTATCATGACGGTCGGTTTTAGCTTTCTCCATCGAGGTGCTTAACCCAGCTCAACCGGGCACAATCGCGGTGGTTCTCCCAGCGCTACCTTAGCCGATATAATGTAGCGTAAGGTACCAAAACATGGGGCCGGCAAACCCAACTATTGACCCAAGACATGATTCAGAGCCGATGCATATAATGCTATAAGTTCGGGGTGCCGCACTTGTGAAAGTGTTCGGACTTATCACACCATATTTTGGGGTACTTAAGCACCTGGTGTATTTGGCCGTACCAAAGTGTACGGGTACAACATGTCATAAGTGAACATATATAGATAAAAAAAGGGACTGCAATAATAGGCAAAAGCTATGCATTGTTTATTCAAAAAAGCTGCGGTAAAAGCAGAACGATACAAATAGTGCGATAAGCAAGGGACGGGATTATTTGACATGTCTCCCTCCAGGAGCGAGCTGCGGGATGATATGTAAAACAAGTATACTGCTCGTTATAGAGACCACCTGGACACTCGACGTAGCTTTCTGCTTCCCTGGCTGTTGCATCGTGTGTTCGGCAATTCTACTGCTGGACAAGGCTTCTTGAGAAAGGAGTCCTGAAAGTAAGAGAAAAGAGAAGAATGACACAATTGGGAGCCCCTGGTGAGGTTAAGCCACATTCTGGGCCTGCCGTGGTCATGCCCCTCCCCCTGTGCCCATGGTATTTCCAGAGCGTAATTATGTACGCGTAGTACTGGTTTCGAAATTTCGTGAGGGCTGGGGTTGGGGCCGCATTGCTATGCGTGCTCAGAATGTGCCAGGCGGTCTTGTTGTAGGTTGCTCCGGGCGCGCTTGACGGTGTCCGGACGTTTAATAGCGGACTCGAGAATTGCCTTAAGAGGCTGCTTTGTACTTCTGCCGCGAGGGCCGCCGTATGCTCCTCCATTCGGAGGGAGCGTTCGGTGTTTCCATTGACCGTAATGACTCCTCGAGGGCTTGGCATCTTGAGCTTGAGGTATGCGTAGTGCGGTACCGCATTGAACTTTGCAAATGCGGTTCGTCCGAGCAGTGCGTGATAGCCCCTGCGGAACGGGACTATGTCAAAGATTAATTCCTCGCTTCGGAAGTTATCCGATGATCCGAAGACCACTTCAAGTGTAATCGAACCTCATATTGGCCTCTACACTGTATGACGCTTTGAAGGTCGTCTTTGTGGGTTTAATCCTTGAGGGGTCTATGCCCATCTTGCGCACTGTATCCTGATAAAGCAGGTTCAGGCTGCTGCCGCCGTCCATCAGGACTCTAGTGAGGTGAAATCCGTCAATGATTGGGTCTAGAACCAATGCGGCGAATCCTCCATGGCGGATGCTAGTGGGGTGGTCCCTTCGATCGAAAGTGATCGGGTAGGAGGACCACGGATTGAACTTTGGGGCGACTGGCTCCATCGCATATACGTCCCTTAGTGCACGCTTCCGCTCCCTTTTGGGTATGTGGGTTGCGTATATCATGTTCACCGTCCGCACTTGTGGGGGGAAGCCCTTCTGTCCTTTATTGTTCGGCGTCCGGGGCTCCTCCTCGTCGTCGCTATGCAGCCCCTTGTCATTGTTTTCGGCATTTAACTTGCCTGCCTGCTTGAACACCCAACAATCCCTGCTGGTGTGATTGGCTGGCTTTTCGGGGGTGCCGTGTATCTGGCACGAGCTATCGAGTATTCGGTCCAAATTGGACGGGCCCGAAGTATTTCTTTTGAATGGCTTTTTCCGCTGACCGGGTTTAGAGCCTCTGAATCCGGCATTGATCGCCTCTATCTTGAAAGATTATCGCCATTAATGCGGCGCTTGTGCTTGTTGCGACGCGACCTGCCGTTGTTGTCCTTGGTATCCGAATTACCAGGGCTCTTGGTCATGCTGTTACTACGAGCTAGCCAGTTGTTCTATCCCGTGGAGAAGCGGGTCATGAGTGTTGTGAGGGCTGCCATGGATTTCGGCTTTTCCTGTCCTAGGTGCTGGGCAAGCCACTTGTCGCGGATGTTATGTTTGAAGGCTGTGAGGGCCTTTGCATTCGGACAGTCGACGATTTGATTTTTCTTGGTTAGGAACCGTGTCCAGAATTTTCTGGCCGATTCCTCTGGCTGCTAAATTATGTGGCTTAGGTCATCGGCGTCTGGTGGTCGCACATAAGTGCCCTGGAAGTTGTCGAGGAATGCGGCTTCCAGGACTTCCCAACAACCAATTGACTCCGCTGGCAAGCTTTTAAGCCAATGCCGAGCTGGTCCTTTAGGCTTGAGTGGGAGGTATTTGACGGCGTGTAGATCATCACCGCGGGCCATGTGGATATGAAGGAGATAGTCCTCGATCCAGACCGCAGGATCTGTTGTGCCATCGTATGATTCAATGTTTACAGGTTTGAAACCCTCAGGGATTTGATGATCCATCACTTTGTCTATGAAGCATAGTGGGTGTGCGGCGCCTCTGTATTGGGCTATATCACGACGCAGCTCAAATGAGCTTTGTCTACTGTGTTCGGCCTGGCCGGAATTGCCATATCCAGCGTGACGGTTATCATCACGTATCGTGGGGCGCCCACGCGATCCGTAGATCGATCTTGTTTGCCTTGCCTTGTCCTCCAATATATCCCGCAGGTCTGGCGCATTTTCCCGCACCTTGGTATTTTTTGAGCGGCGCCGGGGTGCGGCTTGAGTGGAGGACCGAGAGGCCTCTCTGTCGCGGCCACGAGGTGGCCGGTCCGCCGTATTATGCGCTGGTGATGTAGGTTTAGGTGCTTCATCCTCTAATCGGCGTAGCAGCCTGCATTTTGGGTAGCTCTTGGAGGGGCGTTCGAGTTCATACTCTTCGGCCGCAAGGACTTCAGTCCATCTGTCGGCTAGCAAGTCTTGGTCAGCTCTAAGCTGTTGCTGCTTTTTCTTGAGGCTGCTTGCCGTGGCCATAAGCCTGCGTTTGAAACACTCTTCTTCGACGGGATCCTCAGGCACGACAAATTCGTCGTCGTCGAGGCTTGCCTTATCTTCGGAGGGAGGCATGTAATTATCGTCCTCTACCTCTCTGCCTACTGCTCTCTCATGAGGGCTGGCTTCTTCATCCTCCCGCACTGAATCTTGCTAGAGGGAGTTGTCTTCAGCACTGTCTGGGGTGTTATTGTCTCCCATGCCAGAATCACCATTTTTGTTGTGGCGGGATTTAGAGCGGCGCCGTTGACGCCAACGCTTAGGCTGTTTCTTGGAGGGGTCATCCTCCGTTGTTCCATCGCCATTCCCATCTTTTGGGATGTCCACCATGTAAATGTTGTATGACGAGGTGGCCTTCCAGTGCCCTGTAGGTGATGGTTCTTGGTCGTCTCCTGCATCGTCGTCCATACCGTCGATGTCTTTGGAGTCGAAGTCGAGCATGTCGGTTAAATAATTGACAGTGGCTACGAAGTGGGTGGTGGGTGGGTTTTGAATTTCTTCGTCGTCCACATCCCAACCTTCCTGACCATAGTCCGGCCAGGGCTCTCCTGATAAAGAGAGAGACTTTAGTGAGATCAATATGTCGCTAAAGGGCGAGTGCTGAAAGATGTCCGCGGCGGTGAACTCCATGACCGGCGCCCAATCGGATTCGATTAGGCGGTAGCGGAGGTTCGGTCCGGAGAGGAGTCCGGCACCTTGAGTCACGAGCCCAAAGGACAGGGTTGGTGTTCGCTCAATCGCCGTGAGATAGCAGCCCAGGCGGTGTCCAGCCACCCATCCTCGATCGGCGCGATCGGCTCCGAGCTAAGGGTCGGGCAGAACACACGATGCGACCTCGAGGCACCGTCCGTGGCAGAGCTAGATCATGCCCTTCATGATAGTGCGGCGCGCTTGGCTGTAGCTCGAACCCGTCGAATATCAAGTCTCCGCGGACGTCAGCTGTGTAGTTCAAACTTCCAAATCTGACCTGATGGCCAGGGGCGTAGCTTTCAATCTGCTCCACATGGCCAAGCGAATTGGCCCGCAGTGCAAAGCCGCCGAATACGAAGATCTATCCGGGGAGAAAAGTCTCACCCTGGACCGCGTTGTTGTTGATGATCGGAGGAGCCATCGGGCCTAAAGATGATGACACAGAGGAACTCTCAATGAAAGCACCAATGTCAGTGTCAAAACCGGCGGATCTCGGGTAGGGGGTCCCGAACTGTGCGTCTAGGCGGATGGTAATAGGAGACAAGGGACACGATGTTTTTACCTAGGTTCGGCCCTCTTGATGGAGGTAAAACCCTACTCCTGCTTGATTGATATTGATGATATGGGTAGTACAAGAGTAGATCTACCATGAGATCAGAGAGGCTAAACCCTAGAAGCTAGCCTATGGTATGATTGTTGTTCGTCCTACGGACTAAAACCCTCCGGTTTATATAGGCACCGAAGAGGGTTAGGGTTACACAGAGTCGGTTACAATGGTAGGAGATCTACATATCCGTATCGCCAAGCTTGCCTTCCACGCCAAGGAAAGTCCCATCCGGACATGGGACGAAGTCTTCAATCTTGTATCTTCATAGTCCAGGAGTCCGGCCGAAGATGATAGTTTGGCTATCCGGACACCCCCTAGTCCGGGACTCCCTCAGGTACAATCTGCGAGAGTCCGGGTTATGTGTGGTGGGGCTGGTTCTTGGGCAAGTACAACCGTGGTTCTATCTGCATCGACTGGTAGCACTATCTTTTCTGAAGACCGTGTTGTTACTCCCTTAGATACTGCCATCACCCTCTCCAATTCAAATGGTTGATAAACAAGAAAAGTAATTGAATGTACATACATTGTATTATAGACAGGTGCAATGGATAGTGGGGAATAAAAGAGGGCATCAAATAATTCACATTTATGTTGTCTAACCAAACAGGACATCATGATACAATTTCACATATATGATGGCTAACTAAACATGATAGCATGACACAATTTCACATATATGATGGCTAACTAAAAGGGATGGAAAGGCATGGTTCAAAATATGATGACTATGTAAATAGGATGACATAATATAACTATATAATGTATTTATTAAATTGGTTGGCATGCCATAATTCCCATACATGCCGCCTATGGAAACATGATAGCATGATATAATTCACGGATAGAATGACATAATTCAGAATATGATGACTGTAAACACTAAACAGGATGAGATGATATAACTATATGATGTCTTTATTAAATGGATTGGCATGCCATAATTCAGATAGATGTTGTCTATGTAAACATGATGGCATGATATAATTCAAACACATGATTTATATACTAAGCAAGTAATAAGATGGCAATCACATATATGATGTTAAAACTAAGCAATGCAAGACAACATGCATGACATGAGTAATATAACTCTGCCAAGTTTGAGCATAGACCTCGGGGGGAAATAGGACTGGTCATCTGTCTCTGAACCCTCCTCTGAGGAGCTATCTGTAACCAGCAAGATGTCTGCTTTAGCAGGTAGCATTGTCTGCTCTGAATACATTGTTTTCACTCTAGATACTTCCGTCACTGCTTCAAATAGCTGACGCGCGGGAAGAGTAGTTGAATATACAAATGTTGTCGACAAATGGAACATGTAACACAAAAAATGATAGCATGCTATATTCACATATATGATGATTGGCTAAACAATATGGCATTGCATAATTCACATATATAATGCCTTGCAACAAGATAGCATTGCATAATTCACATATATATGTCTTGCAACAAGATGGCATTGCATAATTCACATATATGGTAATTAGACACTAAACAGGTGGCATTCACACAAAGCATGTCTAAACTAAGCAAATGACATAGCAATGCAAGACACTTATGCATGGTGTTCCTAGTTATGTGGCCGCCAAAGGAACCAACGGCGCCCGGAGGTGGTGATTTCGCCCAGATCGGTTTGTCGCGCGCCCTCAAGTGGAGGCGAACGCCGGAGGTCCACGTCCCCATTGGATCATGTCCATCCTCATGTGGAGGGGGAGGCACAAGCCAAGGAGTCACACGACAATTTGTGACTGGTACTCCTATGATTCGTCGGGGCAAAGGAGGCATGTGGCCTCGTCCTTGGCAACACCACCACTCATGACCACTACAGTGGATGCGAAGCCAACTTGGCACGTCGGAGCGGAACGGTGACAACGACAAGTGTGGGTTAGTGCAAAGCATGGTGGTTCGAGGCTTGTCAAATCTAGCGTGATGCATCGAGCGTTGGCTCGGTCTTATGGAGAGGTTGTGTGTGGCGTTCCTCTCCTTAACCAGAGTTGTCATGGCCGCAAAAGCCGACGTGGCCGGTTCCGACTAGATAGCATGTCGGAGCGGGCACTTGCTCACTTTGTCATCCAAGCAACACATCAAATGGTGGCGGTTGCTAGATGTTGTTGTGACGCGCACCACAACCATCAGTGGAATGTGGTGCAGCAGTGTTCGGAAGCGATACAATGGTGTCATGCCTTTCGATGATTTCTCCTATGGTCGGCTAGTTCTATGTGAACAGGCCGATAAAGTGGTGGACGAAGACTATGGCAGCAGACATCACATATGTATTCGCTCTATGTGAAAACTCATGATCTAAGCTGGATTGACCAGACAGTGTCGACGTGCATGCGTCGTTACCTTGTAGAAGGTGTCGGTTCGAAGCTTTACTTCGATGGTCATAGCCCCTAGTATGACATGGTTGGAATAGCCAACATCGACATGCAAGCGGTGATTCCTTCCTGAAGGCTATGTCTTTTTGTATGTTTTGTGGTGGTATATGGAGATGATGTCATGAGGCTTGCCTATGTGGATGGCCTCAGGTTTTTTTTGTTAGATGGAGATCCTGTCATGAGGCTTGCCCTTGCTATCATGAGGCATTGTCGCACCAATGTCGCCGCATCACCCGTCAGTGAAGGAGTAGTAGTAAAACGGAAGGATTTCCATTAAAATGGCACATGCAAAGTTGGGAGCAACTTTACTATAATTCTAAACAATGCCCAGGCTCATCTACAATGGTGAGTAGTGAATTAAAGATAAACAGTAAACAAATTTTAAAAAATCTGAATTTTTTTGGCATCTAAGATTCTCATGTGCGCAAGGTGCGTGCAAATTTTTGTGGTGTTTGGACATCTGAGAAACTTGTACAAAAAAACAACTGGTGTTTGGACATCCAAGAAACTCGTAAAAAACGACTCCAAATAATGTTTTTTTCAAAGTTTGTAGAACACCCGAAACTTTTTTTTCTTAGCACGAGCTCCTGCATTTGTGATGTGCCCATCGCCGACCATGTTCCCATGAAGCTCTCCCACACCGCCAACAACTTCTACGCATGGAAGACCTACTTCAACCTTCTCTTCTGTGAGTAAAATCTTTGAGACCACCTCGACGGCAGCACCAACCTCTTCGTCATGCGCGCCGACGCGAGTGGATGACCATGCAGTGATTCAGCGTCGGCAGTAGGACAGTTTCTTGCTTCATGAGTGAAAGTATGCCCATGAGATTCCTGACACTGCTGGCATGCTTAATTGTAAGCATGTGGCCACGCATATCGATGAGAAGGCCAAGATCTCCACCAATGACGGTTCTCTAGCTCCGGATGCCTCCTTTTACTCGTCTATTATCTTTTCGCGCCCTTCGGTACTTGACACTCACTCTCCTAGAGTTGCGGATGTTGTTCAGCGGGTGTGTCTCCACATGCACTCTCCTCGTGATGCTCACTGGTCCTCGGTGAAGTGGATTTTGCGCTACATCTGCGGTCATATGGATCTTGGCCTCACCTTATCGGCCTCACCCTCCACCGACATTGTTGCATACTCTGATGTTGATCGGGCCGACTGTCCTGACACTTGCCGCTCCACGTATGGATATTGTGTCTTCCTTGGACCCACGCTCATCTCGTGGTCATCTAAACGATAGCCCACGGTCACTCGTTCGAGTGCTGAGGTCTTGTATCGCATTGTGGCCAATGTCGTCGCTGAGTGCACGTGGCTTTACCAACTCCTCCTCGAACTATGTTTCCCTACCAACAAGGCCAATGGTGTATTGCGACAATATCTCTATGGTATATCCCTCCGCAAATCCGGTTCATCATCATCGCACAAAGCACACTGAGCTTGATATTCACTTTGTTCGTGAGCAGGTGGTTCTTGGGAACGTTCGAGTACTTCACGTTCCTATGATGCAACAGTTTGCGGATATCATGACGAAGGGATTACTGACATCCACTTTTGAGGAGTTCCAGTCCAGTCTTTGCCTGGCTAGCAACAACGCTTCATCTGCGCGCGGGGAGGGGGGTGAGGAATACAACTACTCCATGACCATTCGGATTCCTCTTCCACTCGCAAAAGCATTTTTACTTGCACTCTGAACATAAGTCCAGCCCACGCTCGACTCATTCATGAAACACGATACGCATAGGAGGAGGAACGCGTGTGTATGTGTCCTCTTCTCAACCTCCTAGTGGTGTGTTGAAAACCAAGCCTTATATATTAGTCCGAATGGGCTAGTTGCTTTTACGATTTATTTAAGAATTATAATAATTGTTTTATGGGCTTGGTACATATAATTCCAACTGTGGTTTCATTCAAAATGGTAGTTTGGAAAAAATGGCACATACAATTTACTAGTTGGAGCTGTTTAGTAAACTACAATCCTAGTTAAATGGTTGCATGAAGCTGGTTCAACTTCTACTACATCACTTTCTATTGTAGATGTATTCAATAAGTTCAAGGGAGAAGATGGTAGCCTCAACAAGGATATAACTAATGAACCGAGGGGACCGTTAAGTTTATACTGTGCGGCTTACCTTTCTGTCAATGGTGAATCTGAACTCGATGAAGCCATTGCCTTTGCAAGGCACCATCTTGAATCTATGAGTGGCAGTCTTAAATACCCTTTATCTGAGCAAGTCAAACGAAGCCTTGAGATACCATTACCAAGGACTCTGAGTAGCGTGGGTGCGCCTTATTACATTGAGAAATACAAACAAGAGAAAGCATGCAACCCCTGTGTGCTTTTTTTGAAAAGGGGGTTTGCCCCGGCCTCTGCATCAGATAGATGAATACGGTCATATTATTGATAAGCAAAAGGTCCAACAAAAACAAAGAAACAAGTGCTCAAAAAAGAGCACGAAAACAAAAACAGGACCGCCACAACCGGCAGGCAAAAAACAGATAGGAAACTAAACACCTATCCTATTACATGACCGCCATCCAAACCGGTTGAAGATATCCCGTGCTACCGTCTCCCAACGGATAGATCCAGTAACCAAATGCTCCCTGGCTTCCGTCGGAGTGAGTAGCGACCGCATACGGATAAGTGTAGTGGTCCTGAAGATAACCTGCAAGAAATGAATATTTGTTGCTCTGTTAAAAACCAAATCGTTTCTGCAGTTCCAAATTGCCCATAGTAAAGCACATACTCCTACATGGATATGTCTCGCTGTTACTACGTCAATCCCATCTAGCCACGTCCCAAATAACGTGTTGATGGAATTCGGAGGAGTTATATTAAAAGCTATGTGGACCAACCTCCACAAAATCTTTGCCAGAGGGCAATCAAGAAAGAGGTGTCTGATTGATTCATCACTATCACAAAAACTACATATTTTAGAACCCGTCCAATTTCGTTTCGCCAAATTGTCTTTAGTTAAAATGACCTGTTTGTGGACAAACCACATAAACACTTTGATTTTTAAAGGCACTTTGACTTTCCAAACATGTTTCGAACTAGGAATCATGCTAGTGTTGATAATATCCAAATACATGGATTTCACCGAAAACTCCTCATTCTTAGCTAGTTTCCAGCATAGCTGATCTGGCTGTTGAGCAGTTGGACATCCATCAATCTTCTCACAAGATGGAGCCGCGCTTCCCAACGGTTTCCCACTAGTGTCCTCCTGAATTGGATATTAAGAGGAGTTGACTGTAATACTGTTGCAACGTAAGCATCTCTTCGCTGAACAATATTATAGAGAGACGAATATTGGATCACAAGGGGTGTCTCCCCTAGCCATGTATCCTCCCAGAATCTTGTGGAAGTGCCATTTCCAACTACAAATTTTCTCCTATTGAAAATGGTTGATTTCACTCGCATTAGTCCCTTCCAGAAAGGCGAATCAGTCGGTCTCACCGTCATCTAGGACAAAGTTTTGGAATGAAGGTACTTATTACGAAGAATCTGTGCCCAAGTGGCATCCGTATCTATAGATAGCTTATACAGCCATTTGCTGAGCAGACATCTGTTCTTCACCTCTAAATTTTCAATGCCTAGACCCCCTTGGTCTTTCGGCCTACAAATGATATCCCACTTAGCGAGTCTATATTTTCTTTTAAATTCATCACTCTGCCAGAAGAAGCGCGATCGATAGAATTCTAGCCTTTTCCGTACTCCAACTGGTACTTCGAAAAAAGACAATAAAACATTGGCATACTTGTGAGAACCGAATTAATCAGAATCAATCTACCTCCGTATGGCATAAGCTCGCCCTTCCAGCAGCTCAGTTTTTCCTCAAATCAATCTTCAATGCTCTTCCACTCTTTGTTAGAAAGCTTGTGATGGTGGATTGGTATACCCAGATACGTGAAGGGTAGAGACCCCAATTCACACCCAAACAATTTTTGTAAGCTTGTTGTTCTTCTTTAGCTCTTCCAAAGCAGAACAATTCACTTTTGTGAAAGTTAATTTTCAACCCCGACAATTGTTCGAACAAGCATAAAACCAGTTTCATGTTTCTAGATTTAGCCAAATCATGTTCCCTAAAGATGATAGTATCATCAGCGTACTATAGGATAGATACTCCCCCGTCAACTAAATGCGAGGTGAAGCCACCTATCTGACCATCATCCTTGGCCCTTCCTATGAGAATTGTCAACATGTCAACGACTATGTTGAACAGAATCGGCGGCATCGGATCTCCTTGTCACTGACCCTTATGTGTCTAGAAATAATGACCTATGTCATCATTAACCCTGATTCCAACACTCCCTTTTGCGTGAATGCGTCTACCTGGTCTCTCCAGACCTGATCGAATCCTTTCATACGCAAAGCCTGCTGAAGAAATGGCCATTTTACCTTGTCGTACGCTTTCTCAAAATCCACTTTGAAAACCATCCCATCTAGTTTTTCCGTATGGATTTCATGGAGCGTTTCATGCAGAACCACAACCCCTTCTAGGATATTTCTGTCCGGCATGGAAGCAGTTTGGGACGGCTGCACCACAGAATGCGCAATCTGTGTAAGCCTATTAATCCCAACTTTGGTGAAGATTTTAAAGCTAACAATAAGAAGATAGATCGGCCTAAATTTCTTAATTCTTACAACCTCTGTTTTCTTAGGAAGCAGGGTGATAGTACTGAAATTCAAGTGAAACAACTGCAACTGTCCCAAGAAAAGATCCTGGAACATCAGAAGCAAGTCCCCCTTAATGATGTGCCAACACTTTTTATAAAACTCCACCGGAAAACCATCCGGTCCTTGAGCTTTATTATTTTTCATTTGGGAGATTGCTTCAAACACCTCTTTCTCCGAAAATGGGGCAGTCAAAATATCGTTCTCATCAACTGCGAGCTGAGGAACATCCTCAACCCTCGACTCATCCAAAGAAACAAAATTGTCCTCAAGAGGCCCAAACAGCTGCTTATAATAATTGGTGATATAAACCTTTAGGTTCTCCTGTCCTAAAATCGTTCCCTCATCTTGCTCAAGCTGAAAGATTCTCTTCTTTCGGTGCTTGCCATTCGCAATCATGTGGAAGAATTGTGTGTTATCATCCCCTTGGACGATTTCGCGCACTTTAGCTCGCAGTGCCCACTTCAATTCCTCCTCACGGAGCAGTTCTTTCAATCTTAACTCCGCCTCCACTTTAGTATCCAACTCTCTGGCTTCTAAGATGAAGGACTCGGCTTTTAAGTCTAGGGATTGAATAAGCAAAAGGAGCCTTTCCTTCTCAGCCTTATATATATCCCACTGAGATGTTTAGCCCAACCCCGCAAGAACTGCCTCAAATGCCTGATCTTATTTTGCCAACGCTCAACATTCGTTCTCCCTCTGAATCTATAGCCCATTCTCTTGCAATTAGATCCAGAAACCCTTCTCTTTCAAACCATGGTGATTCAAAAGAGAACGTGCTCTTGTTCCCCACATGTGTTGCCTCTCCCGAGTCAACCAACAATGGGGTATGATCTGAGATTGCGCGAGAGAGCGCTTGGACCGTCACAAGGGGAAACTTCTGTTCCCATTCAACGCTCGCAAGGACCCGATCCAACTTCTCAAATGTCGGGACCGGTAATGTGTTGGCCCAAGTGAACTTCCTACCAGAAAGCTCAATCTGTCGAACGTCTAGGCTTACAATAATTGTATTAAACATAAATGACCATCTGCCATCAAAGTTATCCCCTTGGTGGACGCGCCGTGCACCGGAGGAGATGTCGGATCGGGAGGGGGACGCGGGCAGGTGGCCTCCGCCCCTACCTCTCCAGGCCGTCCCTGGAAGGGGCGGTCCTTGCTCAGGTCCCGGGTGGTGGTTTTGGACCGGGATCACAGGGCGTGCCGAGCCCGGTGGCGGTGCTGGCTGGGGGAGCTTCGTTGGTTCTACCGATGCAGGGAAGCTCTCCGGCTGGTTTAGCTCAGCTGAGCCCTGTTGGGGGTCGGGCAGGAGAGGCCTTACCTCGAATGGGGTCACTCAGGACGACATCATCGCTTTTGGAGGGATTCCGGACCCTATTTCTGATGGTCGACGGATGAGCTGTTGCCTCCAGGATCAGCCGGATGTTGATAACATGCAGCTACGGTGCGCCAGGCGGGCGGCCAAGCTTCGTGATATTGACTACTGGTATGTCAGTCAACAATTCCAATTCAATTTTGCATTTTTCTAATGGAGAGATTATTCATAACGCAAATCAGTTGGGAGTTTCTCTAGGTAGTAACGACATTGAAGTTTCTAAGTCCGTTAATGATCTATTGGATCTTGAAATGGAGCGCGCTTTAGAGATGATTAGAAACCTAGCGGCTGTTAAACCTATGAACGATTCTAAGGTAGGTGCTTTGGGGGTCAATGTACTTGATAGCTTTTGTGCTGATCTGGCTCCCTCTATCCCTGAGAATGAGGAGGAGGACTGCTTTACATCCCCGAGGGATTCCAGTATTGTTGTGTCCCAGGTGGATGTGCCCACCGAACTCGGTTGTGAGGACCGGGTAGAGGACCAAAACAAACCGAGCGCAAATGGAATCATAGGATTTATCCGGCATTGGCTGTGCGTAGAAGTGCTAGGATCCGAACCACTAAAAAATTTCATGATGAATTATGAAAGGAATTTTTTGAAATAGCAGAGGTCTTAAGGACTTGGCTAAAAGAGGGTTTCTAGCGGATGCTTCTATAGATCATAAATTGGATTTTATTGCCCTTTCAGAAACTGGAAGGGACAATTTCACCTCCGAGTTCCTTAGTATTCTGTCGGGTGGGTTGATTTTGATTGGCCTTGTCTACCCCCAAGAGGAAGATCCGGTGGGATTTTACTTAGGGTTAAATGTGATTCTTTGGAAGTTAGGAATGTGGTTATGGGAGACTTTGCGGTTAAGTTTCGGGTTCGGTCAAAGGCCGATGGATTTAATTGGGCTCTGGTGGCAGTATATGGGGCCATGAACTCAAACCAGACTTTTTGGCGGATTTAGTCCGTATTTGTGGTAACGAGCAGCTTCCAATCCTGTTTGGGGTTGATTTTAATATTATTCGTAGACGGGAGAAAAAAACCTGTGTGCTAGAACTTGCAAAGCTCGAATTTAATCTTCTGCGACGTCTTCACCAGCAAGAGCTCAAGGATTTTTATCGGTACGTATGCGCTGAACATATATAGTTCTATCATGGATGGAAATATATATATTTAGCTAGCGATTTAATTATAATTAGATTAATCGGCTATGATTACAAACTGAGCTTATATATCATGATGAATATATAATAAGTAAAAGAGTTAATACAGTATCCTATTAACTAATGTATACCTAAGGTGAGGAAATGATCTATATGAACAAGTGGGACTAAGCTACTCTCGGCATCATACCGTTGAAATATACCTCTGGTCAGTGGCGGCACTAAAAGGCTGTGGGTTCAAGTACATTAATCTCTCTATAATGTGTTAATTTTCTGCACAAATACTAATAGAACTACCCTTGCAATCCAAAAAGCTGTGGGGTCAGCTCACTCCACAGCTTACAAGTAGAATCGTCCCTGCCTCTGGTGTTACACAAGACACTATGAGAAACAATATGCACATGCACGGATAATCCTTGCCAAGATATGTGTGCTAATATCTCTGCTAGATGACACTTTTGATATGCAAGCTGCCTTGGAACAGGGTCTAAAGCTCAACGAAGCGATACAAAGGTTAGTAGTAATCTCCTTAGGTCCTTGAACCTGCCCTCTTCACGTAGTAGTTAGTGATGACTTAAGTACATGGAGATGGGACGAGAGTGCAATCCCTATTTTATCAGTGTACCTAAAAAAATACTATGTCAAGCTGATGAATATCTTCAGAGAGTTGGAGGAAACCTACTCCCCTCTAGATTCTCAACATGCATGGATTCTCCCCGATTCAATGGACTTATGGATGTGCACCTTGTTGTTATCGAAAAAGACTTTTGCCCCGCTTTATATATAAACCACCATATTGTTGTGTACTTTTGGTTTGAAAATAAGCACATCTGTTTAAAACTTGCCATGTAGAGTTTTTATTTTTTGCAGGGCAAAAAACTTGGCATGTAGTTACATATCATACGTATACTATTTACTAAGGAAAATGTTTCCAGCCGGGCCACCGGTCGCTCCTAGCGCCCGTCGCCCGTGTGTCGTCGTCCGACCAAGGCGTCATCCGTCATCCATGTAGCTTGTCACATCATGCGTGAGGCAACCCCACCGATGTGCATTCTTATCCCCTCTCCCGACAATCATTCCTATTCCCTCTCTCTCATCTACTCCCTCCGTTCCAAAATAAGTGATACAACTTTGTACTAACAAAGTATAAAGTTAAGTCACTTATTTTAAAACGAAGGGAATATTATATTTAGAGACATTATAATTATGCACTTTTCCAGCCCTGTAAGGCTATTGTTGTTTTCAACCTTTCACTGCCTCTGTGGCCATTGGATGTGGTTGCAATCCCGCATGAGCTTCGGTGCTGAACAGAGAATGCTAGATGGGCTGGGGCGCGTCTATGTGTCGCTCACCGCGATGTCTAGGCACAGCTCGCCTGCACGGAGCCCGTACTGGGCCAGTCCAGTGACAACTTGTAGCGTCATACTGACATCATTCATATTTTTATTTTTGTTTTTGTTTTTCCAGCACATTTTTTTACTTTTGTTTATATTTTTGAATATAAACACATAAATTTTTAAAAATGTTAATCTTGCATTTGGAAGATGTTAAATTATGCACTTTTCCAGCCCTGTAAGGCTATTGTTGTTTTCAACCTTTCACTGCCTCTGTGGCCATTGGATGTGGTTGCAATCCCGCATGAGCTTCGGTGCTGAACAGAGAATGCTAGATGGGCTGGGGCGCGTCTATGTGTCGCTCACCGCGATGTCTAGGCACAGCTCGCCTGCACGGAGCCCGTACTGGGCCAGTCCAGTGACAACTTGTAGCGTCATACTGACATCATTCATATTTTTATTTTTGTTTTTGTTTTTCCAGCACATTTTTTTACTTTTGTTTATATTTTTGAATATAAACACATAAATTTTTAAAAATGTTAATCTTGCATTTGGAAGATGTTAAATATATATAGAAAAATATTTTTTACGTGTACAGAAAATGTATAACAGGAATGAAAATATTATAAATGTTAATCATGTGTAACAAAATTGTTTGTGACAATTAAAAGATGTCACACATCTTAAAAAAAATGTACGTATGTGACATTTAAAAAGATGTTTGTACAATAAAAAAAAGTCTGCTTAATTCAAAAAATATTTCGTACGTTCAAAGATAATTTACTTCACATTTTTGAAAATCTTCACAAGTTTCAAAAATGTGTTATTGACATTTTCAAAAAAAATGCTTGTGTAATGTACAAAATTGTTTTCATAGCTAAAAATACCTTTTATCATCCAAAAATACTTCAAAATGTTTTTTAAATTACACATATTTGAAATATATTCAAAAACGCTTTAATACAAATATTAAAACTGTATTTGAAAAATATTTAACATGCATAAAAAATTCTTACATGTATAGGAAAAGTGTACAACGTGTATGAAAAAGTTGACATGTGTTTAGAAAACCAAATAAATTGACAAAGAAACAAAAAAGAAAAGTGAATAAACAAAAAAAGAAAAAGAAAGAAAACCAAAGTATAATGAAGAAAAAAGAATAAGGAAAACCAAACAAAACAATTAAAAATAAAGAAAACCAAAAATATAATGAAGAAAAAAGAAAAACCAACGGAAACCGGTGAAAAAACAAAGAATACCAAAGACCTAACAACACGAAAAAAAGGGACTGAACCGATCTAACGCAGTGACCGTGACCGGACGCGAACGAGGGAAGGCATAGAAGTCGTCCGCCCATAGGGGATTCATATTAAGAATCGGTACAGGCCAGATATATATCTTGCTCTCTTTTTTAGAGAGAGAAAGCGAAATGTCACTTATTGTGAGACCGATCCAACTCTCGCCTACAGGGCGGCTCTATCTTGGTTGACCCAATTACCTCCGGTTTAGGTACTTTTTACCGTGCGTTATTTATTTATTTTGAGACACTTTTACCGTGTTTTCTGTGGATTGAGGAAGGTTCTGCTCAGGATTTTTTTTCTTCGTTTCTCCTCTGGATTAACTTTTTATTTCAATTTTTTCTATTTGTTTTTTTATTGCCCTTTTGGTTTTTGTTTTATTTTCCCCTTTTTCTAAATTCATGAAATTCCCTAATCTGCATGTTTTTAGTGTACAAACATTTTATTATATGTCCTGAACAGTTTTAAAACTGCTTGAACATTTGTTTTGTGTTTTCATTACATTTTTTAACTATTCATAATAGTTAAAAATGTACAAGATTTCTAAATATATAATATAAAAATATTAAATACCGGGAAAATAAAAAATAAAAAGTTCACCGTCTTATCTAAATGTCATGAATCATTTTCAACATGTGAACTTTTTTTATAATGCTATGGAAAAATTTGAAAATGTCATGAATAGTTTTATAAGTATATAAACATTTTGAAAAAGTTAACGAACATTTTTTAAAACTGCAAGAACAATTGAAATCTTAATGAATTATTTTTACCAATGCATAAAATATCTTGAAGAATTTCATGAACATTTTTTTAAACTAGATGAACACGTTTTTTTTTAAATGCATGAACATTTTTCTATAATTACAAAATAACTAGCATACTTTTTTACCCAAAATACAATTATATTCATGAATAGAGAAAGAGTAACCTATAAAAACTAAATATAGGAAATATGAAATAAGAGCATCTCCAATAGCTGCCCTATTTTCATATTAGGCCTTTTGGGGGCACTTGAAGGCAAAAGGCAGCCTCCAACATCTGCCCTACCATCAAAAATGCAAAAAATGCAATCCTAAAATGCAGCACCAAGTGCTGCAAATATGCAGCATTTGGGTGACCACTGCAAAATTGTACGACACCCCCCCCCCAATGCCCAGACGCAATCGTTTTGTTCTTGCGCGCGGCCGGACCTCCACCCTGCCGGCGGGCAACGACGATTTTCTGTCACAAAAGTCATCGCCACCTGCCCCCGACCCCGTCGTCCACCCGCGACCTCGGACGACCTCCGGAGCGCCCGCCGCTCCTCCGTTTTTGCATCTGTCGCCCCTCCGATTCCGGCCGATTACGACCAAGCGCCAGAGCGCTGCCACGTGTATGGATGTCACACCTTGTCCACATCCTTTGAAGGTGGACTAGCGGTTGTCAGAGCATCGCTCCTTGTTGCCCGACCGCCGCTACAGAGCGGATCGACGACGAGTTCGGGGCGGCGTCATGATTTTTGGATGCGCAGTCGCCTTCGTAACATCAATGGAAGTCCTCCCATAGCTGCTTTCACCTCGTCCCGGCCATCATCTGGCCACTAACGACCCGTCGGTTGGTTTTCTCCTCCTCTCCCACAAGGTGCTCGACGAAACAAATGGTAAAAAAATTGATTGCATTTTTTCTTGCATGTGCACTTATAGAATTAGCTTGATAGATAGTTTCCTATTGTAGATGAGTTTGTGTAACTCCAACTATTGCAATGATTTCTCATTGGATGAGGAATATGACATGACTGAGGAGGAAGATGTTGCTAGGGTATTGATGATGCACAAGAACAAGAAGCCGAAGCATGACACTTCCATTTTCGCCCATGAGTTTTTATGGAGAGAATGGAAAGAAGCGCACGATGGATTGATATGCAGTTATTTTGGCTCAAATCATCGTTATCCATAGAGGTACTTTTGACGACAGTTTAGGATGTCTACGGACTAGTTTCTTCACATTTGCAATGTTGAGGAATTGCACCGAATTTCTTGGACATAGCATTGAGCAGAAATTCATTACTGCATTGCGGATGATGGCCTGTGGTCTTCCAGCGGATTTTCATTGACGATAACTTGGCAATGGGAGAGAGCACCTCAATCTTCTTCAGCAATGGGAGAGAGCACCTCAATGCCCTAGGGGCGTGCCCCTACCCTAGGCACGCCTGGGAGGCTTGTGGGCCCCTCGTGCATCGTCTTGTGTTGATTCGTTTTTCCCAAAAATCACATATATTCCAAAAAAATCTCCGTAAGTTTTTATCGCGTTTGGACTTTGTTGGATATGGATTTCCTGGAAACAAAAAATATACAACAAACAAGAACTGGCATTGGGCACTGGATCAATATGTTAGTCCCAAAAATAATATAAAAAGTTGCCAAAAGTATATGAAAGTTGTAGAATATTGGCATGAAACAATCAAAAATTATAGATACGATGGAGTCGTATGAAGTGGTGATCATTGCATCACATTGATATCATTGCAAGATCATGGGCGTGCCTGGGAGGCTTGTGGCCACCCCGTAAGGTGGTTGGTGCCCTTCTTTCGCCGCAAGAAAGATAATATCCGGATAAAAATCGTGTTAAAATTTCAGCCCAATCGAAGTTACGATCTTCGGGAATTTAAGAAACGGTAAAAGGCCAGAAACAGGGGTTGCGAAACAGAAGAGAAACAGAGAGATAGATCCATTCTCGGAGGGGCTCTCGCCGCTCCGCCACCATGGAGGCCATGGACCAGAGGGGAACCCTCCTCCCATCTAGGGGGAGGTCAAGGAAGAAGAAGGAGGAGGAGGAGGAGGGGGGCTCTCTCCCCCTCTCTCCCGGTGGCGCCGAAATGCCGCCGAGGCAATCATCGTGTGACGACAATCTACACCAACACCTTGGTCATCTTCACCAACATCTTCGTCACCTTCCCTCATCTTATTCAGCGATCCACTCTCCTGTAACCCATTGTACCCTCTACTTGAACATGGTGCTTTATGTTTCTGAAAGCACAAGTGCTCCATAGGTGTTTTTGGTAATTAATGTCAACATATCTCTTGTTGGACTAACACTTTATCTAGCATGTTTCAGATAAGTTCAACAATGAAGTGGCATGGACTAAAGGATTTGGGAACTCTTTCAAAATGCTAAGGACAAAGGATTGGCTCAAGATTCAAGCTCAAGACTCTTCATTTTACATTTTAGTGGTCCAAGATCACATTGAGTCTATAGGAAAAGCCAATACTATCCAGGAGGGATGAGGTGTTGCTTAATGAGCCTCTTGCTTTATGTGCTTTGTGATATGCTCCAAAACCCTCAACTACTTTCCCACATCCACAAATGACCTAAACCCAAAGCCAAAATCGGTCACACCGATTCTTCCTATCCGGCGCCACCGATTCCAAAGGTCATAGCCACTGCCACAAACCCTAAGCAAATTGGTCTTACCGATAGGGATCTCGGTCTCACCGAGATGGGATTGTAATCTCTCTGTGTATGTCCATTATCAAAATCGGTCCCACCAAGTTTGAGCAATCGGTACTACCGAGATTACAATGCAAACTCTCTGGAAAACTTATTACCAAAATCGGTCTCACCGAGTTTGAGTAATCGGTCCCACCGAGTTTGCCTGACCAACTCTCTGGAAAGCTTATTACCAAATCGGTCTCACCGAGTTTGTGTAATCGGTCTTACCGAGATTACGTTATGCCCTAACCCTAACCGAATCGGTCTCACCGAGTTGCATTTCGGTCCCACCGAAAACCCTAACGGTCACATTATTTGTTGAATCGGTCTGACCGAGTTTAACGATTCGGTCCCACCGAGTTTGGTAGATTGTGTGTAACGGTTAGATTTTGTGTGGAGGCTATATATACCCCTCCACCTCCTCTTCATGCGTGGAGAGAGCCATCGAATCGAACCTACACTTCCAAATACATTTTCTCGAGAGAGAACTACCTACTCATGTGTTGAGACCAAGATATTCCATTCCTAGCATATGAATCTTGATCTCTAGCCTTCCCCAAGTTTTTTTCCACTCAAATCTTCTTTCCACCAGATCCAAAACCTATGAGAGAGAGTTGAGTGTTGGGGAGACTATCATTTGAAGCACAAGAGCAAGGAGTTCATCATCAACGCACCATTTGTTACTTCTTGGAGAGTGGTGTCTCCTAGATTGGCTAGGTGTCACTTGGGAGCCTCCGGCAAGATTGTGGAGTTGAACCAAGGAGTTTGTAAGGGCAAGGAGATCGCCTACTTCGTGAAGATCTACCGCTAGTGAGGCAAGTCCTTCATGGGCGACGGCCATGGTGGGATAGACAAGGTTGCTTCTTCGTGGACCCTTCGTGGGTGGAGCCTCCGTGGACTCAAGGCAATTGCTACCCTTCGTGGGTTGAAGTCTCCATCAACGTGGATGTACGATAGCACCACCTATCGGAACCACGCCAAAACATCCGTGTCTCCAGCCGTGCTTGAATCCTCCAAACCCTTCCCTTTACTTTCTTGCAAGTTGCATGCTTTACTTTCCGCTGCTCATATACTCTTTGCATGCTTGGTTGATATGTATTGTGAATGTTGAAATTGTGCCTAAACTCCACTTAAACTTAAAGAACCTTAAAAACTGCAACTTTGGTACTTAGTGTCTAATCACCCCCCCCCCTCTAGACACCTCTTCTCAAGGTCCTACAAGTGGTATCAGATCATTGGTCTCCATTGCTTTGGTTTAATCACCATTGGAGGAAGATGGATGAGTCTACTTTGGGGAGTCTTAGACATAGAGTGCCTATTCTTGATGGAGAGTATTTTCATGAGTGGAAAATGAGATGCTTGTCATTTTCAATTGATATCATTTTAACAAGTACATTGCTAGCCCTTGTGCACCTTGTGTTGATCCTATGCATCCTACCCATGATGAGTCAATTGACATGATTAGGAATCTTAGAACTGCCAAACTTATCATTAGAGGATTGCCTAGAAACTTGCTTGGATGTTTGCCTACTTTCAAGTGTGCCTACACCATATGGAAATTTCTTGAGGAACAATTTCCTGATTATTCCTTGAAAAATCTTGATGAAATTCTTCATAAGTCCATTGCCTTAAGTAAGATGAATACTAGTGATCCTATGTTTGGTGATCGTCTATTTGCGCTTACAAACCTTATGCGTGCCAAAGGAAATGTCGGTATTATTAGTGATATTATTTCCGAAGCTATAAAAATTCATAAGAAAGATTATTGTCAAACTCATTCTAATGAATCACCCTCTCTAGGACTTGATCCACCACATGAAGATGTTGAACATGGATACTATGATGAGGATGATGATAGTGACTTCGATCTTGATGATGCATTGAGACATTTTGGTCTTATGGCAAATCTTCGGGGATATATGTCAGGAGGAAAGGAATGGGTTCTTGATAGTGGATGTACCGATCACATGACCGGAGATAAAGACATGTTTCATGAGCTTGCCGATAATGATAGTCCTCGAAAGTATGTCACTTTCGGTGACAACTCAAAGGGTAAGGTGGTTGGCCTCGGTAAGGTGGCCATATCACATGATAGCTCCATACAAAATGTCATGCTCGTTGAATCTCTTGGATACAACTTACTTTCAGTATCTAGACTTGCTGATTTCGGTTTCAATGTCCTATTTACTGAAGTAGATTGCCAATTGTTTCGCCGAGACAATCATAAAATGGTCTTTACCGGTGTGCGTAGAGGTGATCTATACATTTTTTATTTCACTAAAAAGGCTCAACCTAAAACTTGCTTCATTGCTAAATCCTCAAAAGGTTGGTTGTGGCATAGACGATTAGGTCATGTTGGTATGCGAAACCTTGACAAGCTTATTAAAGGAAATCATATCCTTGGAGTTAATGATGTCATATTTGATAAGGATAGACTTTGCAGCGCTTGTCAGGCAGGTAAACTGGTTGGAGGAAGGCATCCCATGAAGAACATCATGACTACAAGGAGGCCACTCGAGCTACTTCACATGGATCTCTTTGGTCCCAACTCTTATAAGACTCTCGGTGGAAATTCTTTTGGTCTAGTTATAGTTGATGATTTTTCAAGATTTACGTCGGTGTTCTTTCTCGATGATAAATCGCAGGTCCAAAAGATCTTCAAAAACTTCGCAAGGAAGGCCCAAAATCAATTTGAAGTGAAGATCAAGAAGGTTCGCAGCGACAACGGAACGGAGTTCAAGAACGCAAATGTGGACACCTTTCTTGACGAAGAAGGGATTTCACACGAGTTCTTGGCTACGTACACACCTCAACAAAACGGAGTTGTTGAGAGGAAGAACCGGACGCTCATCAAAATGGCAAGAACGATGCTTGATGAGTACAAGACGCCGAAGCACTTTTGGGCAGAAGCGGTTGAGACAGCTTGTCATGCAACAAATCGCTTGTATATTCACAAGCTACTCGGCAAGACGGTATACGAGCTCCTCACCGGTAACAAACCCCAAGTTGGATACTTTCGAGTATTCGGCTCAAAGTGCTACATTCTTGATAAGCATCGTCGCTCTAAATTTGCTCCTAAGTCTCATGAAGGTTTCCTACTAGGTTATGGCTCAAACTCTCACACTTACCGTGTCTACAACAATTTCACCCGAAAGGTTGAAGAAACGGTAGATGTGAAGTTTGATGAATCTAACGGCTCAAAAGTAGAGCAATTGCCAATTGATGTAGGTGACAAAGATCCTTCGGAAGAAATTCAAGACTTGGCCATTGGCAAGGTTCGTCCAACGGAGGTGAAGGAGAGTACCTCGTCCGTCCAAGTGGAAGCTTCAACTTCACAACAAGGTGAACCAAGAGTTGATACGGAAGCATCCACAAGTGGGACACACCAAGATGAAGAAAACGAGGAAGTGCATCAAGATGAACGTCAACAACCTCCTTCTCCACCACGACAAGAGAATGACAATGCCAACAATGAAGAAGGCCAATAAGAAGAAGAACAAGATGAAGAAGATGTTCAATGAAGACCCAAGCAAAAGCTTTCACGAGTTCTAGCAAGAGTTGCTAAAGATCATCCCGTCGAGCAAATCTACAATGACATTCAAACCGGGTGAATCACTCGCTCTAAAACTCGTTTGGCTAACTTTTGTGAAAATTATTCTTTCATCTCTAGCATTGAACCTATGAAGGTTCAAGAAGCATTGGAAGATCCGGATTGGATAAATGCTATGCATGAAGAGCTATATAACTTTGAGAGGAACCAATTTTGGACATTGGTTGAGAAGCCCGACAACAACCACAACGTCATTAGTACCAAATGGGTGTTTCGCAACAAGCAAGATGAAGATGGACAAGTAGTTCGCAACAAAGCATGTCTCGTCGCCCAAGGCTACACACAAGTCGAAGGTATGGACTATGGTGAGACTTACGCCTCCGTTGCTAGACTTGAGTCCATTCGCATCTTACTTGCCTATGCTAATCATCATGATATCACCTTGTACCAAATGGACATTAAAAGTGCTTTTCTAAATGGTGAAATAGAGGAGGAAGTTTATGTTAAGCAACTTCGCGGCTTTGTCAATCCTAAAAAACCCAATCATGTTTACAAACTTCACAAAGCTCTTTATGGTCTTAAATAAGCTCCTAGAGCTTGGTATAAATGCTTGACCAAGTTTCTTATTGAAAAAAGCTTTGAAATTGGGAAAACTGATTCTACTCTTTTTACTAAAAGGGTTAATGGAGAACTATTTGTGTGCCAAATTTACGTTGATGATATCATATTTGGTTCAACTAACCCTCATTTTAGTGAAAAGTTTGGGAAGCTAATGTCGAAGAAGTTTGAGGTGTCTATGATGAGTGAATTCAAATTCTTTCTTGGGTTGCAAATCAAGCAAACTAAGGAAGGTACCTTTGTTTCTCAAACGAAGTACACCAAGGACTTATTCAAGAAGTTCAATATGCAAGAATGCAAAGGTATGTCTACACCCATGCCTACTAGTGGACATAATGACTTGACCAAAGACGGTGAACCGGTTGATCAAAAGGTTTATCGCTCTATGATTGGTTCATTGTTATATCTATGTGCTTCACGTCCCGATATCATGTTAAGTGTGTGCATGTGTGCACGATATCAAGCTGCCCCTAGGGAATGTCATCTTAAGGCCGTGAAAAGGATAGTGAGATACTTAATCCATACACCAAACTTTGGCATTTGGTATCCTAAGAGGGCTTCTTTCGATCTTGTTGGTTATTCCGACTCAGACTATGCCGGAGACAAGGTTGATAGAAAGTCCACCTCGGGTACTTGTCAATTTCTTGGTAGATCTCTTGTGTCTTGGTCCTCCAAGAAACAAAACTCGGTATCCTTATCCACTGCCGAAGCTGAATATATTGCCACTGGTTCATGTTGTGCTCAATTACTTTGGATGACCCAAACTCTTAAAGATTATGGGATATATGTGAGACATGTTCCATTGCTTTGTGACAATGAAAGTGCTATTAAAATTGGTCATAATCCTGTGCAACATTCTCGAACTAAGCATATTGAAGTTCATCATCATTTCATTCGAGATCATGTTGCTAAGGGTGACATTGATCTTAAGCATGTTCGAGAAAGTGTTTTGCAGGTTAAGAGGAGAATTAAACATCATTGATGCTTCGAACTTGGAGTAGAAACTCCATTGGATACATGCAAGACATGAGCTTATGACTAATCCTTGATATTTTTCTCTTATGATGAAAATCATATGTCTTGGATATATTTGTATCTTGCATGTTATCTAACTCTTGTAGGTACTTGGTGGAATCCAACTCCATGAGATTGTAATCTACTCATATCTTGAGCAATCTCTACATCACCCAGTCTCTACACAATGGTGGATGAAGACAAGGAAGCACGAAACCTCTTAAACATATCCTTTGACAAATTGTATGTTAAGCTTCACGATTGTCATTCTTGGATACACAAGTGCTCTTCCTTGCAAGAACTAACCCATGTAGGTAGATGGACTAAAATTCCAAGTGGTGCTCCAAATTCTTGATGAGCTACATCAACCTTGAGCAACCCACACAAGTTTCAACCACATGAACTACACCACCAACCAAGGTATGTTGTTCCATCTTAGAGAAGCTTTACTCCAAGTCATGAGCTAAAGCAACTCGACAAGATGTGAATACATCAAGATGCTTAAACGAAAAATGGCAACCCCATTTTGCGCTTAAACGATGAGTATGACCTATGATCAAGTGATATCACTTGACTCCTAAGTCAATATACTCTAACATAGGTGACTTTGTCGCCGACCATCTCTAGATGAAGTTCTCTTGTGTTCTTTTCTGTGTTTTTGTATTTGTCTCATGCATATTTGTTTCCCCATTCAAAAAAAAATAAAAAAAAACTTCATCTAGATTTCCTTCTTTCAGTTTGTTCTGCATTTTCTGCATTCCAATTCATTGCACATCTTTCAGTAAATTCCTTGCAAATCTTTGTGAGATCTTACTAGTCTAGTGAGCTGAGGTGACAAGTGTTTTCTTTGTGATGAACTCGGTTTCACCGATTTGTTATCTTCGGCCCAACCGAATCCTTCCGGTACGACCGAAGCATACCACTCGGTGCCATCGATTTCATAACAGGAAAAACAGTTTGCCACATAATTTTGTGTTTCTTCTGATCCAGCTCCACTCAGTGAATTTTGTCCTCTACAAGCATCACATTTTTTCTCATTGCTTTGTTCCATGTCTCAAGGACCAAACCCATTCGACAGATTCCAGAAGACCCTTCTTGGAAATTGATGTCAAAGGGGGGGGGAGAGAGAACATCAAAGCTTATCATTTGAAGATAGAGAGAGCATCAAAGCTTATCACCTTCTTAAGGGAGAGAGATATCATCTCCTAAAGGGGGAGAGAGACCTTCTAGGGGGAGAGACCCTCAAAGGGAAGAGAGAGATCTCCAGGGGGAGAGAATACTTAAGTAGAAAGTATTTCTCAAGGATCCCAGATGCTTGGTGTTCAAGAGGAGGGATGTCCACATGTCTTCTTGAGGGGAGAGACATGTTCATATGTTCTGTTGTGCCTATCTGCATTAGCATGCATCAGCTCTGATCATCATTCATATCTTTCAGCTCTGTTTTATTTCAGCTCTGATTTTCTGTTCCCTATCTTCTCCCAGTATCCCATGTTAGATTCAGGGGGAGCAAGACATCTAAGGGAAAGAGATCATTTAAATTCATTGCATATCTTTACTCTTGGGGACATGTCAAATTCATGTGGTACTTAGTACTCACTCTCTACATGTCATCCCAGTCTTGGTATTCTTGTGGTTTCTTTTGTTTGCTATGGCTAGTAGATGCATCTGTGTTATCTAACTTTGTTTACGCAGGTTCATTCCATCCTAAGCCAACTCAAGACCACAAGGTAAGTATATGCATCACAATCATGTGTATGAGGAATTCTTGCTGATGTACATATTGTTTGCAAGAAGAACTCATGAGCATGAAGGTATTTTCTTTAACATCCTTTGCTCTGATGCATATGGCCAAGATACATGTAACACATTGCCTACTCTATCATGTTTATGCTCTCACATGCTTCTATGTTCCATATTCACATGATTACATACATGTAGGGGGAGTCTATGTTTGTTACATGTCTTTCCAAAGCTTTACTTGCTACTCTTTATATCTTTATCTAAAGCTTCGATGTATGTTGCCATCAATTACCAAAAAGGGGGAGATTGAAAGCACAAGTGCTCCCTAGGTGGTTTTGGTAATTAATGTCAACATATATCTTGTTGGACTAACACTTTATCTAGCATGTTTCAGATAAGTTCAACAATGAAGTGGCATGGACTAAAGGATTTGGAAACACCTTCAAAATGCTAAGGACAAAGGATTGGCTCAAGCTTCAAGCTCAAGACTCTTCATTTTACATTTTAGTGGTCCAAGATCACATTGAGTCTATAGGAAAAGCCAATACTATCAAGGAGGGATGAGGTGTTGCTTAATGAGCCTCTTGCTTCATGTGCTTTGTGATATGCTCCAAAACCCTCAACTACTTTCCCACATCCACAAATGACCTAAACCCAAAGCCAAAATCAGTCACACCGATTCTTCCTATCCGGCGCCACCGATTCCAAAGGTCATAGCCACTGCCACAAACCCTAAGCAAATCGGTCTTACCGATAGGGATCTCGGTCTCACCGAGATGGGATTGTAATCTCTCTGTGTATGTCCATTATCAAAATCGGTCCCACCGAGTTTGAGCAATCGGTACTACCAAGATTACAATGCAAACTCTCTGGAAAACTTATTACCAAAATCGGTCTCACCGAGTTTGAGTAATCGGTCCCACCGAGTTTGCCTGACCAACTCTCTGGAAAGCTTATTACCAAATCGGTCTCACCGAGTTTGTGTAATCGGTCTTACCGAGATTACATTATGCCCTAACCCTAACCGAATCAGTCTCACCGAGTTGCATTTCGGTCCCATCGAAAACCCTAACGGTCACATTATTTGTTGAATCAGTCTGACCGAGTTTAACGATTCGGTCCCACCGAGTTTGGTAGATTGTGTGTAACGGTTAGATTTTGTGTGGAGGCTATATATACCCCTCCACCTCCTCTTCATTCGTGGAGAGAGCCATCAGAACGAACCTGCACTTCCAGCATACATTTTCTGAGAGAGAACTACCTACTCATGTGTTGAGACCAAGATATTCCATTCCTACTGAGGGAGTCCCGGACTAGGGGGTGTCCGGATAGCCGAACTATCATCATTGGCCAGACTCCAAGACTAGGAAGATACAAGATTGAAGGCTTCATCCCGTGTCTGGATGGGACTTTCCTTGGCGTGGAAGGCAAGCTTGGCAATACGGATATGTAGATCTCCTAGCATTGTAACCGACTCTGTGTAACCCTATCCCTCTCCGGTGTCTATATAAACCGGAGGGTTTTAGTCCATAGGACGAACAACAATCATACCATAGGCTAGCTTCTAGGGTTTAGCCTCCTTGATCTCGTGGTAGATCCACTCTTGTACTACCCATATCATCAATATCAATCAAGCGGGAGTAGGGTTTTACCTCCATCGAGAGGGCCCAACTCGGGTAAAACATCGAGTCCCTTGTCTCCTGTTACCATCCGCCTAGACGCACGCTCGGGACCCCTACTCGAGATCTGCGGTTTGACACCGACATTAGTGCTTTCATTGAGAGTTCCTCTGTGCCGCCGCAATCTGGAAGGATGCCTCTTCCGCCTTTAAAGACGGTACCGCTGCTAAGGAGCCTTGGCCGCCGCCAAACTATCCGCTAGGTGGTTTTCTTATGACCGCCTGTTCGGCCGCCGCTTCGACGATGACTTGTCGGGTCATCAAAAGCGATCTTCACGTCAACTCGGAATTCGCTGAGCAGCTAGATCCGATGGAGCTCTCTTCCATAAACGAGCTCTTGGATCGCATTGCCGCCCTGGGAGTTGCTACAGACTACGATCAGATTGGGCTTAAAACCGATCTGAGAGAGATTAACTCTCCCCAGGCTACCCACCACGTTGCTGTGGTAGAGGAACAACGCGGCGACTCTTCTTCTATATTAAAAACCAGTTATGTCCGGATTCCTGACCCCCCCATGCCGGATTCCCGCGGAGGGACGGATGCTAATCAAGTACTGAACCTAAAGTCAGGCAGCGGACCAGATTGGTTGGACAACATCCAGCAATCCAAGCTCCCAAATCCGGAAACTTTTCGGCCCTGGAGCCTTAGATTGGGCGGGGTTCCGAATTTATTTCCACCCGCCCACCCAAACACAAGCGATCTATCTCAAATCCGGCAAGAGCCTGGTGAAACAAAGACATCATTATCGGGCGATTCCTCTTGGTTATGGACAGGATAAAGGACTGCCGCGAAGAAAGCGCAATCTCAATTTTCTGCAACAATTGCACAGACAAGGGAATCTTGAACGCCATAAGTCGTCGCGAAATTACACGCTTCGCCGACCTGGCATCCATAGTACGAAAGTACTATGTGATGGAGAGTGCCTGGAAAACCGAAGCTAAGTTTTGGGACAATCCGGCTCCGAACACAACCCTAGTCCGAAATAAAAGGGTGCATCATACTCAGGCACCTGGTACAAAAATCAAAAAGCAAAAATCCCCTAAAGGGCACGGAATCGTACTAGAGGGATGGCTTAGTGGACCCTGTAAAATCCATAGTACAGAGGGTGCCACTCCAACACATAGCCTTTGAGCATGTTGGATACTGCGGCAGGTGGCCAAAAGTGGCGAAGAGCTTCTAGCCCCGGAGAACCAGCCCAACAGTACCAGTACGGTATTAACAGTCTTTGAGACTTTCGCATCAAATAATATGCGGAAACGAACAATCCGCAGCCTCGCCGAAGTCTTCCAAGTAGCAACAACAAATCCATGGTGCGACACGGCTATCACCTTCAACGCCAGCGATGAACCCAAATTCCGAACAGCCCGAGCACCAGCCGCACTGGTCCTCAGTCCAATAGTGGACAGTTTTCGTCTTACCAAGGTACTCATGAATGGCGGCAGCGGATTAAACCTCATCTACGAGGAAACCCTTCGAAAAATGGAAATAGACCGGAGTCAAGATTGAGCGAAGCAAAGACAACCTTCAGAGGAATAATCCCGATCGGAAGCGCTGCCGCACAGAAAAATTACACTAGATGTAGTGTTCGCTCACGGACAATTACAGTCCGAGGAAGTCACGCCCAAGTGGCCCCGCTCAGCAGCGGATATCACGCTTTACTAGGGCGAGAGGCATTCACAATCTTTCAAGCTATACCCCATTATGGGTACATGAAGCTTAAAATGCCCGGCCCAATGGAATCATCACTCTTGTCGAGGATCCGGACATAGCACTCCAGCGCTGAAAATAAGATAGCCGCACTAGCCCTAGAGGCACTATCCGAAGCCCTAGCGGCAGAGGAACTCACTACGCTGCGCTCCACGGTGAACAGGGACGATGTGATACTCGATAAGAGATCCAAGTCCACCTCTTTTAAACCAACAGACGAAATAGTCAAATTCCAAGTCCATCCAACAGACCCCACAAAGACGGCCTCCATTGGGGCACAATTAAACCCTGATGTAGACGCCGCACTACGAGAATTCCTTCGAGAAAATTGGGACATCTTTGCCTGGCACCCTTCAGATATGCCAGGAATCCCACGCAGGCTGGCAGAACACAGCCTAAACATCCTAAAAGGATTCAAGCCAGTCAAATAGGCTCTTCGGCGATTTTCCGAACCCAAAAGACAGGCAATGGGAGAGGAGCTAGCCAAACTATTAGAAGCCGGATTCATCAAAGACATAAAACATCCGGACTGGCTAGCGAACCTGGTAATGGTACCAAAAAAACATAAATCCTGGCGCCTGTGTGTCGATTTTAAAGACCTTAACAAGGCTTGCCCAAAGGATCCTTTCCCCCTTCCCCGCATCGATCAAATCATTGATGCTACCGCAGGGCACGATTCATTGTGCTTCCTCGACGCATACTCCGGATACCATCAAATCAAGATGGCGGAGACAGACCAAGCCGCAACGGCATTCATTACTCCATATGGACCATTCTGCTTCAACACAATGCCCTTCGGGCTCAAGAACGCCGGCTCAACATATCAGCGCATGATTCAGACATGTTTGGCGACCCAAATCGGAAAAACAGTGGAGGCATACGTAGACGATGTGGTTGTCAAGACCAAACATGTCGAAACTCTAGTAGACGATTTGAGGCTCACATTCGACAACCTCCGAGCATACGACATTAAGCTCAACCCGGAAAAATGCGTTTTTCGTGTACCAGCCGGAAAGCTCTTGGGCTTCATTGTATCCGATAGAGGAATTGAAGCAAACCCAGCCAAGATCCGAGCTCTGTCACAGTTGGATATCCCAAAAGACCTCAAACAAATACAAAAATTGACTGGATGCGTCGCAGCTCTAAGCCGCTTCATCTCCCGCTTGGGAGAAAAGGCATTGCCCCTTTATCGCCTCCTCCGGCGCACCGAACACTTCGAATGGACGGATGCTGCCACGGCTGGACTCAAAGAAATAAAGTCATATTGGCAACAAACCCGGTCCTGGTCGCGCCCAACTTGGGCGAACCAATGTTATTATATATTGCGGCAACTCATCAAGTTGTAAGCGCAGTGCTCATCGTCGAACGAGAAACAGAAGGACACAAATTCCCTCCTCAAAAACCAGTGTACTACGTATCCACTATCTTAACTCCATGCAAGTCCCGGTACCCACATTATCAAAAGATAGCGTACGTGGTGTTCATGGCATCCCAGAAGCTGCGACACTACTTTCAAGAGTGTTCGATAACAGTGGCCTCCGAAGTACCTCTCAACGACATTATAAACAACCTCGACGCGACGGGCAGGATTGCAAAATGGGCCATTGAGCTCTTACCATTCGACATAACCTACAAACCACGGCGAGCTATAAAGTCGCAAGTTTTGGCTGACTTCATTGCTGAATGGACTGAAGCCGAACTCCCTAAAGAGTACGGCGCATACTCCAATTGGATCATACACTTTGACAGCTCTAAAATGTTGGCCAGCTTGGGGGTTGGCGTCGTCTTGACGTCCCCAACCGGAGACACAGTCCAATATGTACTTCAAATAATGTACACGGACTCCAACAACGCAACCGAATACGAGGCCCTTTTACATGGTCTCCGGATGGCAATCTCCATGGGCATTCAACGCCTAGAGGTCCGTGGGGATTCAAACCTTGCAATATCCCAAGTAAATGGAGACTTTGATGCCAAAGATCCGAAAATGGCAGCCTACCGTAATGCCGTCTTAAAAATGTCAGCTCGGTTCGAAGGACTCGAATTCCACCATGTAGCCCGAGATAATAACCAGGCGGCCGACGTGTTGGCATGCATCGGCGCAAAGCGCGACGCCGTCCCTCCAAACATCTTCCTGGAGCGGCTCTTTAAGCCATCCGTAGTATGGGAAGAGGAGTCCGGAAACAACAATCCGGAACCAACCGCACCACCCAACACCGAACATTCTGACACAATCGGTGGTTCAGCCAATGAAATAACACCTTCAGCCAACGAAATAATGGTAGTCATTGCCCCGTGGACGGAACCATTCCTAGCCTACTTAATTAGGCAGGAACTCCCCGAAGACCAAAATGAGGCCCGTTGCATAGTACGGCGATCTAAAGCCTACAAGGTCCATGAGGGAGAGCTTTATAAGAAAAGCACAACCAGAGTCCTTCAAAGGTGCATCTCCAAAGAGGAAGGGCGAAATCTGCTGGCTGAAATTCACGCCGGACTCGGTGGGCACCACGCCGCAGCCCGGGCCCTTGTAGGCAAGGCCTTCCATATAGGATTTTATTGGCCGACGGCCCGGGCAGATGCTCAGGACGTAGTCCAACGATGCGTCGGTTGCCAGCTTTTTGCTAATCAATGCCACATGCCACCCACTGCCCTCAAAACTATACCCATCACCGCCGTCATGTCCGGGGCTTGACATGGTTGGACCCCTTAAAGGGGGAACCCACAAGCAAAAGTACCTATTGGTCATGGTGGACAAATTCACCAAATGGATAGAGGCCAAGCCGGTCAAAACGGCGAATCCGGACCGTGATAGACTTCATATCCGGGTAGTACACCGCTATGGCGCCCCCACAATATCATCACCGATAACGGCACGAACTTCACGGCCGACGAGGTTAAACTCGTGCAAAAATATGGGCATCAAGCTCGACTACGCTCACCTATCACCCTCAAACTAACGGTCAAGTCGAACGAGCAAATGGTCTAATCATGAGCGCATCAAACCCAGTGTTAGTGCAGTCCTCACGGAATCTAACACGACTTTGGTAGAGGAGCTCGACCAGACTGGGGCTGTGGACCACGCCAAACCGTACTACCGGATTCACACCATTTTTTATGGTATACGGCGCAGAGGCAGTCTTGCCCTGCGATATAATTCATGACTCACCTCGCGTGCGCATGTACGAGGAAAGAGAGGCCGAGTTGGATCGGCAAGACAGTTTGGACGCCTTAGAAGAGGAGCGCGACATGGAGAAAGCTCGTTCCGCATTCTATCAGCAGCAGGCTCGAAGATATCAAAGCAGAGAAGTACGGACCAAAACTTACAATGTTGGCGAACTAGTTCTACGCCTGCCGGACAAGAAAAAGGACAAACTCAAGCCCTAATGGGAAGGTCCCTTCATCATCCACCAAGTCCTGACCGGTGGAGCATACCGTCTGTGAAACGCATCGGACAACCGACTCGAGCCGAACCCATGGCCCGCCTCCGAAGATTCTACGCCTAGCGCCGGACTCAGAGTTCATCTCCTTCCTCCGTCCACATTTTATACTCTAGCTGTCTTCTGTTTCTCTCTTTTTTCCTCCCTTTTTCGTAGAGCCTTTGAAGGCTGATCTGCGCATCGTTCGCACACACTTGACATGCTACTCAGACTCAAGATATTCGGGGCTTCTTAATGTAGCTTATTTATACGGGCTTCATGCCCAACACATGTGTCAAACTTCCGCATGTACCTTTTATTCACCATTATATGCATTGATATGACTTAAGTTTTGGCTAAGCTGGGTTGCTCGGCTCCTGTGCTTACCCCTCGCTCCCGATTGTTCGGCTAGGAGGTAAAGGGAGCACCTCTGCGATTGTTACTGCCGGGTCAGTCGGATGTGTACCTCAGACTGTGTGAAGCCGAAGGCTAGCGTTCTTAAGGGAATATTCGGTTGGTGACTTGAAAGATGATTTTTTACCTATCTATTTGTCTGCCCCCAGATGCTTTTCTGCTCTTTTCACGGTCCGGACATGCACTTTAGGGCATGCCTCCCAGGGAAAGGAACCCCTAACGGAACTATTCTCCCTGGAAGATGTTTCTTACTAACCATGTAATATAACATAACTAGTTGGGCACTTGTTTAATAAAGCACTAATGACCCCTACACCTGGTCTCCATGCATGCCCCGGTTTTTGCATAACCGCGAGGGTATTCGGACACACTCCAGACTGTTGGGTCCTGAGGTTGAAGCGAAAAGGCCCGCAAAGACAAACGATCTACAATCCGGCTAGAAGGCATTATACATGTCATTTTAAAATACATCGTCAAATTGACTGATTGTACTCCTCTTCAATCCCATCTAACAGGCTGTCTAATTTACAGTCTCGTTGGGAATACTTAGCGGCCAACTCTACTTGGCTGTACATTAAGCTCACAGGGATCTCCTTCCCATTGGGCCCCATAGGTCCGACCTCGGCCATGTGGTTCGGATTAGCCTTCGTGTACCACGTCTTCACCATGGCCCAGGCCTCCATGGCGCCTTGATGGCATGCCGATATCTTCCACAGACGGAAGCGCTGCCGTGCTAACTGAAGCTTCTCCGCAAGCCCTCCAAGACCCTCGGGTAGGGAGACGGACGGCCATAAGGCCTGGGCGACGCCACTCATCGCCTGCCGAACACGTTCGTGCAATTGCAGCAGCTCGAAGTTGGTCACCCGATGAACTGGCATTTCCTCCAGGAGGCGACTGTGAGCACACCTCTGCATACATTTCTATCAATAGACTTCCTCGCCGAACTCTTCTTTTCAAAAGAGTTTGCTCAAGCACTCATCAGATGCCGCGACGAAGCTGCCGATTCTCCTTCTGAGTCGCATACCGTGGACCCAACATCTTTTAGTTCTTCGCCCACTGGGTGTTAGCATCTTGAGTTTGTTCCTCTCTGCTGCACCCTCATAAGCAGCTTCGCCGCCTTCACCGCACAAGATGTTGTTTGTCCGGATCTAGTCCGGCACCATCTGCAATGTTATTGTGAGACTTATACACACGCCGCCCTTCATAAACTGCTTATCTTTTCGAAATATGCATTACCAGAGGGGGTCTCTGTGGCTCCCCCCGCGGCGGCTAGTGCGGCCTCAAGTTGGGCCTTGCACTCTTGAAGCTCCTGGGACAGGTGGGTATTCTTCTCCGAAAGATCCTGCATAACAAATGATCCTTAAATCAGTTATTCTAACTATTTTAAGTCTCGGGGGCTACTAGCATATATAACTATTAAAATCCCTCACCCGTATGTCTTTCACATACTGCTCCGTGGCTCTAGTTAGACCATCTCGAGCGGCACGGAGGTGCGCGTCTCCCGCATTAAAGGCATTCAGAGCCTCCGGGGAGAAACACGCGTCACGAAGAACTGTCCGGCGGCGCCTATGATTCATGGCGCTCTCCACCTCAGACCTGGTGGCGAACAGCCTGTCGGCATCCTCCATTGAAGGAGCATCCGGCTCACGTCTCATGTTCGCCTCCCCCTCCGGACCAGGCGTTGGAGCCTGGCAGGCGGAGGCTTGATTGGAAACCTCTCCGGACACAGTCCGGCGAGCGCTCTTTCTCCTAGAAAAATCATGAGCGTTAACATACCTCATAGGAGTTTTTTCCTTTAAACATGGTGGTGTGTCATACTGCTGCGGCGACGTTTTGATTCGCACCGCACTCCTCTTCGGCCTGCTGGGCCGAACTGACCCTTGTTGGTCAGCCGCCGTGGGTTCAGCTTCCCGCCCTGAAGGCACCTCCTGTGGAGCACCGTTGGTATACGGTTGTCAGAAATAAGCATGGATGAGTAATGGTGTCAGGACTCCGGTCACAGTTACCTGGGAAGCCGGAGATAAACCGGGGTAGTCGGCCGTAATGGCGACCAAAGCATTGTCCACGCTAAGTTGGTGGAACACCCCATCGATCAACTCCACCTCTATGTCCGGATCCTCCTCGGAGGCCGGATCAAGGGATCGTCCCGGATCCACGGGTTGTGGAGCCGGGCTGTGTATGCCCTCTACGTCCCAGCGCAGCTCCTGCGTCGAAATCACGAAGTGAGACACTTAGCTTTGGAAATATGGATCGGATAAATAAACGTCCGCTTACCCAGCTTCGAGGGTTATTCATAGAGAATCCATTCAATGGACTCGCGCGGAGGAAGTCCTCTTTCTCCCCCTTGTACAAGCCGGACAGGATCTTCACCAGATCCTCAACCGATCCCGGCCCCTTGCGGCCATGACGGGTGGCGTCATTATCCCCGTTGAAATCCCACATGGGGTGGGCCCTATATTGGAGCGGCTGCACCCCTCGCATAATGCACGTGGCCATGACTCCAATCATGGTCAATCCGAATGAGCCAAGAACCTTATCCGCCCATCGATATTGGACGCCCTATCACTCTCCCGCTGAGGGCTCATGGCGCCAACTCAGCGTTTCTTCAGAGGAGCGCTTGTGAACTCCGGAGGCCGATCCGAACTGGGTCCGCAAAGGGGCGCCTTCCATATAAAACCATTCCGAAGGCCAGTCTTCGGACACCTTCTTCGGGGTTCCGGATAGATATCCGGTCCCGGCGATGCGCCATATTTCGGCTCCACCCACTTGATATATCGACCCCTCGTGAGAACGGGGTACGAGGCAAAACAATCTCTTCCACAATGTGAAATGGGCCTCGACCCAAGAACAGCTTGCAAAGGGCTACAAAGCCCGCGATGTGCAAGATGGAGGCAGGTGTAAGGCGGTGGAGCTGGAGTCCATAGAACTCCAGGAGCCCCCGGAGAAACGGATGTCTGGGAAATCCGAGTCCCCTTATTAGATAAGGGACGAAGCATACCCGCTCTCCTTTGGAGGGATTGGGGACGCTCTCTCCCTGCTTCCCACCCTTGTAGGTGGCCATCCGGCTCGAACCGGAACCATGAAGGCTGGGGAAGGTATCCTCGGCTTGAGCGCCACTAGCTCGCTATGCGGGACTGAACATCTCCTCCAATCTCCGGGCTGAGGGCTAGGAGCGCGAGAGGAGGAGACGCGTCGACTGTCCATGATGGAATGGATTTTTTGTCAGAGGCGCTTTGACGAGTACTCGCGGAAGGAGGATGGTGTGATTTGGATCTAGATCCTTGCTCCTCTTATAGGCAGCTTATTCGCGCAGCTAGGGGGTAAAACGTAAAAATACCCTGGCTTTTCGCATTCATACGACACGTGGAAGAAGGGCCATTATTGGACGTGGAAGCCAAGGAGCGCAACATTATAAGGAAGCCGGACACTATTCGGTGAGCACGTGGAATTTGGAGGAGAACCCGCCTTGCAAAGCCGAAGACAATATATGCGCCGGACTTATCGTCATTGAAGCCTGGTTCGGGGGCTACTGAGGGAGTCCTGGACTAGGGATTGTCTGGATAGCCGAACTATCATCATTGGCCGGACTCCAAGACTATGAAGATACAAGATTGAAGACTTCGTCCCGTGTCCGGATGGGACTTTCCTAGGCGTGGAAGGCAAGCTTGGCAATACGGATATGTAGATATCCTACCATTGTAACCGACTCTGTGTAACCCTATCCCTCTCCGGTGTCTATATAAACCGGAGGGTTTTAGTCCATAGGACGAACAACAATCTGTAGCGCCCCGGATGCAACTTTCCATATTCGTAACTCCAACTCTTGCCTTTTCCGGAGATGCGATATGTAGTTTCCTCCGTGGTTGGGTTTTGTCTGTTGTTTTGCATTGTGTTCATGTCATGCATCTCAGCTCATAGCATCATGCGCATTGCATCTACATGTTTTCATAAAACTCGTAGCCGTTCGTAGTTACCCCTTTCTCTCTTTGCCTCCGTTGTCACTTTGTCATGCCCTTGTCCTCGTTGACCTCTCTCAGACCCCTCGTGTGTGTGTCCGAAACCTGCCCCGAACTTGACCCGCTCAGACATCTTCGTTGGATTCGAATCGTCCCCTAACGTCTATAAAACATCTCCGTTTTCTTATTTGGACTCCCTAACCTATTTATTCTCGGCCGTTGGATTTCGATCGGAGGGACTAAATGCCCCTACCGAAAATCCCTTACGATATATACCGGTCTAACCCTAGGCTATCCCATCCATTCCTCCCCTATCCAATCATCGCCGCCACACTCCACCTCCCACCTCGGGATCTCCTCCCGATCCTAATTCTCTCCGACCAAGCCCCTTGTTTTGCGCCGCCGACCAACCACAGCTCGCATTCCACCTTGCTTTCAGCCTTCCACCAACAGAGCAGCGCCCGACCTCGCCGTCCCATCCATCCCATCGATCCATCTCCACCCAATCCAATCCACCGCCTCCCCGCCTCGCTTCCTCGGTTGCTCGAGGTCCCGAGCAGAGCGCCGACCTGTCCCTCACCGCTTCGTCGGAAGATCCAGCAGGTCTCCGCCTCACGGAGGTCGACTACACCGCCTGTGCCGGTGCTCCGTCGTCCCGCGCCCTTCCCTCTCCTTCTTTCTCGTTCTTGTTTCTTCTCCTCTCAAGATCTCTCTCTCTCTTGTGGATCACAGAATCGGCGACATGGCATCGCTGGCCCCAAGGCCCGAAGCGCCCACGGACCACGCCGAGCAGATGGTCGCTGCCCGCTTTGCAGATGCTTCCGCCTTGACTCTGTGTCCGGTCACCATCTCCGACCGACCCTCCCTCTCTTGCCTTTGGTCCTCTGCTTTTCGAAGCTCACGCTCTCTCGCTTCTCTCCGCCCTTCGGCAGGACACCATGGCCGTCCTCTTCATTCTAGCTAGCCGCCGCCGGATCCACGCTTCCATATTGCCCGTGCTCGCACGCCGCTTCCACCGCCGTCCGCAGCAGCAGCAGCGCCGTCGCGACAAGGTGAGGCAGCGCATGCCTCACAGCGTCCTTTTTTTCCTCTCGTTCTTCTCTCATCTCGCCATGTCTCTATGTTGCCGCAGACGAAGCCGCTTGAGAGCCGCCATGGTTAAGTCCCCTTCGCCTCAAGACGCTAATGCCTCGCTGCGATTCGCGTTGACCCGCATCGATCGAAAGCACCCACGGTTCAGAGCAAGCTATAGCTGTTTCAGCTTTTCGTTCACGACTTACACGGTATGACTCATGTCATGTATACAGGCTTTGTTTATCAACTTCCATCGTAGCCCACTGGTCACTCGTGAATGCATCCATCTAGGAGATCCTAGGTTCAAGTCCCAGGCATCCCTATTTTTGCTTCTTATTTACCTTTATTTTGCATACAACACAGCCAGCCGCTTGGGCTTGGCCCGATTCTGCTGTTGTTGTTGCCTTGCGCACAGAGCGCTCTATATCTATCTACCGTTGGCCTGTGTAGCCCGTGTAGCTCCAGATTCAGCCCGTTTAGATTTTTCCTGTCCTGTTTTTTTCCTAAATTTCCAGTGCATGCATATTTACAGTAAATGCCATCATTTTAAAATGCTCATAAGTAAATGTCCATGCATCCAAATAAAACATGCTATATATGTAAAGTGCTTAGAATTTCATCTAGCTATGCCACTTTCATCCATGTTTAAAATGTTTAACTTGTTGTTTGTTTAAATTTGCTTAAATGCCATGTTAAAATAATTTATTTCATAACTAAATAACCATAGCTCGGTTTTAAATAAACTTTATATGTAAATGGGGTGGAAAAATGCATAGATTAACATGTTGCACTTAATTTTCCTGTTTAACAACTATAAAATATGGTTTAGGGCAGAACAGTACCAAATCTAAAATATGGACATGAGGATTTTCCGGAATTATTGTTTATTGTTCCGGCCTCATTTAAACTTGCCTAGATAGGTAGTTTTATTGTGTTGCACCTCTTGCCATGTTAACAACATTTAACTTGTAGTATTGTTTGTTGCACTTTGCCATGCCATGCCTCATTAAACCGGACATGCATCATACTTGTTTGTGCATCATGCCATGTTTATGCTGTGCATTTACCATGTTGTTTGTTTCTTTCCGGTGTTGCTTCTTAGTTCCGATAACGCTATGATTGTGAGGATTCGCTCGACCACGCCTGCTCATCTTCTTCATGGACTCGTTCTTCTTCCTTGCGGGATTTCGTGCAAGATGACCGCTACCGGATCTCACTACTATCATTGCTATGCTAGTTGCTTCGTTCTATCGCTATGTTTGTGCTACCTATTACCTGCTTATCAAGCCATCCCATATTGCCATGAACCTCTAACCTTTGACACCTTTCCTATGCAAACCGTTGTTTGGCTATGTTACCACTTTTGTCGAGCCCTCTTATAGCGCTGCTACTTGCGGTGAAGTTGAAGATTTCTCCATGGTGGACAGGATTTTGCTGGGATATCACAATATCTCTTATATTATTAATGCATCTATATATTTGGCAAAGGGTGGAAGGCTCGGCCTTATGCCCGGTGTTTTGTTCCACTCTTGCCGCCCTAGTTTCCGCCATACCGTGTTATGTTCCCGGATATTTATGCTCCTAACGTGGTCGGGTGATTTATGGGACCCCCGACGGTTCGCTTTGAATAAAACTTGTCCAAAAAGGCCCAACCTTGGTTTTACCATTTGCCTCACCACCACCTACTTTTCCCTTGGGAGTCGCTCTCTCGAGGGTCATCTTTATTATAGCCCCCCCGGGCCAATGCTTGTCTAAGTGTTGGTCCAAACTAGAGCACCGTGCGGGACCATTCCTTGGCAACTTGGATTCGTCGGTACCTGTACGCTTCGCTTATCCGGTGTTGCCCTGAGAATGAGATATGTGCAGCTCCTATCGGGATTGTCGGCGCATCGGGCGGCTTTGCTGGTCTTGTTTTACCATTGTCGAAATGTCTTGTAAACCGGATTCCGAGACTGATCGGGTCTTCCTGGGAGAAGGTCTATTCCTTCGTTGATCGCGAGAGCTTGTCATGGGCTAAGTTGGGACACCCCTGCAGGGTATAAACTTTCGAGAGTTGTGCCCACGGTTATGTGGCGGATGGGAATTTGTTAATGTCCGGTTGTAGATAACTTGACACTTGATCCGAATTAAAACGCATCAACCGCGTGTGTAGCCGTGATGGTCTCTTCTCGGCGGAGTCCGGGAAGTGAACACGGTTTCTGGGTTATGTTTGACGTAAGTAGGTGTTTAGGATCACCTCTTGATCATTGCTAGCTCCACGACCGTTCCTTTGGTTCTCTTCTCGCTCTCATTTGCGTATGTTAGCCACCATACTTGCTTAGCCGCTGCTGCAACCTCACCACTTTACCCTTCCTTTCCCATTAAGCTTTGCTAGTCTTGATACCCATGGTAATGGGATTGCTGAGTCCTCGTGGCTCACAGATTACTACAACAACAGTTGCAGGTACAGGTTATGTGATGATCTTGACGCGAGAGCAATGTTGCTTGTTTTGGAGTTCTTCTTCTGCTTCTTCGATCAGGGGATAGGTTCCAGGTTGGCAGCCTGGGCTAGCAGGGTGGATATTGTTTGAGTTTCTGTTTATGATTCATCCATAGTCGGATGTTGTTCTTGTATGTTGTATTGTTGTATTCATGTGACATTGTATGTATTGGATGTATCCCCACTATTATGTAATGTTGATGTAATGATATCCACCTTGCAAAAGCGTCTTCAAGATGCGCTTCTATCCTTGGTGGGACCTTCGAGTTCCATTAGGATAGGGTCGCATCTTGGGCATGACAAGTTGGTATCAGAGCATCGACCGACCATAGGAGCCCCCTTGATTGTTGGCCGTTGTTGAGTCTAGAAGAAAACTATTTTGAGTCTTAGGATTATATATATCGGAGAGTAGGATTCTTTTTACTCCTCAGTCCCTTCGTCGCTCTAGTGAGGCCTCCTGACGTAGATGTTTTGTCTTTCCTCTCCTCAAATTTCACGAATTTTTTTTTAGGATCACGCGGGTATCTTGGAATCGTTCCGATATTCTTATGATGAGAACATTATTCTTGGTGCCTCCTGTCATTTAGGGATTGTGGCAGTGTCCCGGGGAGTTGAGCTCCGAGGTGTTGTCGTCATAATTTTATCGCTGCGCTTCGAATACCCGAGTTTTGCCGACATCGAAAATCTCTTTTATGCGCTTGTTGGTGAGATAACCTCGACGTCGCCCGAAGATCGGGAGTTCGGGAGTATTGCCATAGCTCAGATAACGGATGCTTTTCAAGGTTGAGGTACACGATTTCGGAGTTTTTCTTGGTTATGTGTTGACGGATGGATACAATGGATGTAGGGATTGTTAGTTTGGGTGAGATATATTGCTTCCTGATCCCCAACACCGATTGCATAACCGTAAAGTTTCGGAGTTTATAGGTGGGAATTCAAGTAGCTCCTAGAATATCTTTCCAACAGATGCATGATATGGGATTGGGTAAATCTCTATCGTATGTATTTGTTCCGGCTTATTCTGCAAGCCAAATCTTTTGTTTTGTTTTAATTGTGGTATTCGAGTTGCTTCGAAGTAAAATGTTTAATCCATACCTTTTCCTAAATGGTGTTCTCATATTTCTATGTGAATACTAATCCTTCTTGATCATTGAGGTTGTCATGTTAATTCTTTTTCAACCGGCGTGCTTCTCTTCAAATGGATCCGATCATTTTCAACATCCGCAAGATCAATTCTAAGTTTTCTCAACGGTATTTGTTCCATCTTCCCCAAGTTGCCTTTGTTTTCCTGCCCTCCCACCCTTTTTCTTCAAGGACTCAGATTTTGTAATCATGTATCCTTTTATTGGTGGGAAGTCTCTTCATTCTTTTCTTTCAATGTTCTTATCTGGTGATTTCCCATGAAGATGCTCAACAGTTTCAAGTTCATCATCGTTCATTTTTTTTCTTCTCCGGTGGATCCAATTCAAGCTTTCAGTGTTGATCATATTCCTTTCCTTGTGTCAAATTCTTTCTCATGCCGGTGCACCTCTCATTCACTCACCTCTTGCTATCCATTTGTTCCAGAGTGTTGAAGATATCTCAGAAGATTTGTGTTTCCATTCTTAATCCGTTCAAGCTATTTGGAGATTGTTATCTCATTCAAGCCATTTAATTCAACCGGTGCAATCTCTCTTTAAAATCATTTCCAACGGTGTTTTCTTTTGAGTGGGCCCTAACCCACAGGTCTTTTCCCAGGATCTTACCTGACTCTTCTAATTATTTCGGAGCCATTCCTAATTCCATTCAAAGTTTGACGTAAGAATGAATTTCATCAGTCAGATGTTTTCCAATGTCGATTTCAAATTATTTCTCATTGTTGGCTCAACCTCTTTGTTTTTCATTCTCCCGGAGTATCTCAACAATTCATGGTGGTGTTTCTCCTCATCATTCTCAACATTTGAAGACCGAAGAAGGATTTCTCCTAAATCTTGGTCCGTTCTCTTGAAGATTCATAGCTCTAGCTTATGTCATCCTCTCATAATTGTTTTCGATTGTGAGAATTCTTTTCAACCATCCGACGCATTTCAGGAGTTGCTTCCTTTCTCGACAATCCGAATGCCATCATTTCCGAATATTACTCGTTCTCAACCTTCAACTCTCGTTCTCCAAATCTTACCGGTGCATCGTTCAAATAACCTCTAACCAGTTCATGATCTCTTCGTTCTCATGTATCTAAATCCCCTCAAGTATCTTCATTAGTTTTCAAAAATCTTCCCGGTGAATTGTGCCTTTGCTACTTTCATTTTCAATTCTTACGGTGGTTCGTTCAAGATTTCACTTCCTTTGTTATCATATCAATTCATTCGTTCTTTTAATCCCACCGGTGGTTCTATCAATACCTTCTCAAGTTTATGCTATATCTCTCTTAATCCTTTTTCAATGGGAATAAGTAGTATGCCAAATCCGTTGCTTGTCATCAATTAAATTTGATGAAGGATAAGCATACAATAAATCTTATTTTTATTTCCTCGAGGTGACTCAATTCTTTTTATGGAGATTATTCATGATGAATAAATTCTTGATTACAAGTGAGTCATCTTTCTTTCTGGAGTTGGTCATCATTGTAACATCCCAATTTTCAATTTGGATGTTTATAAATCGATCATTCATATGCATCCATGATTTATGCATTTTGCCCTTCATTTCTTTTATTTGAATTTTGATCCATGGAACTTTATGCAATTCAAGGACCAAAAGAGAGAGTTGGAAGTTTCTTTAAATCCAATTTTTGAAAATTCTTTTAATTCAAAATTTGGAGTTAGGATCAAATTTGGCTTCACTAAATTCATTTCCATTATTTCAAAAATAAAATAAAGAGAGAAGATAAAAGGACTTCTTCAAAAACAGAAAAGAAATATTGGAAATTGAATTTGAAGTCTAAATATATTTGTTGGGTTTTATTTGCACTTTATTTATTTAGTTTAGCAAAAAGTTTATTTCTGAAAACTTGCATTTTAGGCCTGATAAAAGTTCACTAGGTCATATATAAGACCATATAACTATGTGAATTTTCTGGAAATTTTTAGACTTGTATTTATTTTGTTTATTTGGTGTTTCATTGCTTCTGTACAAAAAAATGTTTAAAAAAAAACGTGGGCAGCCAAGGCCCAAGGAAGGCCCAGCCTTCTTCACGACAAGAGGTCGTCTTCAACCTCCAGTACATTACTGCACGCACACACACAGCATCACGTCTTCTCCCCACCCTAGCACCCCCTCCCCTCCTCTCCCTCGCCCCGAAAACCCTCTGAATGGAATCCCCTCGACTCCCTCTACCGTTTCCACCCCCTAGTGCGCCTCCTAGACAGCCATAATGGCCACCACGAACGCTTCATACTGCAGCCATTAAACACATTAATTCCGGCAACGCCCCGTTCTCCTCTGGCTTCCCCTGACCCTATATAAAAGCCCATAGCGTTGCCCCAGATCCCCTCGTCCGAAGCCCCCTGTTTGCAAAAGCTATCTCCCTCCCTAACCTCACCAATTTCTCACCGGAGTTCGTGTATTCCGGCGACCTCTCACCGCGTGTACAGGAAGCAATCTACAACCACAAGTTGTTCAAGTGGTTCAACTCATTGTCCTCTACACCGTCCCGCACGCGTCCTTCGCCGAAACACACCGGATCCGCCTTCTTCCTCGTCGCCAGTGACAAGTCCGGTGAACACCCAGGCCAAAAAATTTCTCTTTTTCCAGTATTTTTTTCAATCTCAGATTCTATACCAATTCTTGTTTCTTGTATATCTTTTAGTCTATAGATCCGATTTAATTGATTTTTTTTCGTACTAGTCTCTATCTCTACCTAATAATAATAAAGCAAATAGAGTTTCTGGTCGTCCGTCATTAAAACTGCCCCTAAAGTTGCAAATAATTACCCACTAATGCCACCGGTAAGTGAGAAGAACATTTTTTTTTTCGCGCTCGCCCATCGCTCAATAAGGAGAGATCCCCTAATGTAGAACGACCACGCGAGCAGCGCATTGGTTGGTTCCGTGACCTACCGCGCTAGAGGTTGTGGGTTTGATTCCCACACCCACCCTTTTTCTTTAAAAAATCAATTACTTTTTGAAATTTTCATATCTTTGAAACCCTAACTTCAAATCTGACATACCATATATGAAAATTCATCAGAAAAATGTGTAGATTTCAAATATGCTATTATCATTAACTTTTGAAATTATGTTCAGGGTGCAAGCTTAAATAACACCTTCTTTGTATGATGAGATATTTTAGAAATGCCTATTACATATGTCCTTACAGATTGGTTGTTTTTGTGGAGCTATCCTATATGTTTGCAACCAAATTAAGTCTTGAACTGAATTATGATTGCACACACACACACACACACACACACACACACACATTCGCGTCGCGTCGCATATATATGCGCTAGGTATATTCACTCCATCCGAAAAAATTTGTCCTTCAAAGAGATATACCTAGCACTAATTTGGTGCTAGATACATCCATTTGAGGGACAAACTTGGGACAAGTTATTTTGGACGAAGGGAGTATATGAAAACACTTATGCACATGTTATCATTAAATACTAAAATGTTCTTTGCTATTTCATTCTAATAGAAACAACAATAAATGCGTAAACATATATTGGCAACTAGGTAGATATTTGTGTTGTATAATGAATTCTAAACACCTTCAGTACACTTCAAAAATCATCACACCTTTATGTTTTTGCACAACACCACTTATCATGTTGCTTGTTTTTTATAGAAAAGTTATCATGTTGCTTGTTGCGTGGCATCACAAAAGATTTCAAGGATTTGCTGATGTCGTCAAGTGTGTGTATGAGGCGTGAATTTTTTTTCTCCCGTTGCAACGCACGGGCATATTTGCTAGTTCATAAAAATCCCCTCTATCCAGGAAACCAAACGACAAATATTTTTGAAAATTTTAAATTTTGAATTCAAACAGATCTGAATTCAAACTTCGTTAGGTCAGATCTCGAGTTTCAGAATCTCCTTTTAGGTGATTCTTTTGCGAATCGAAGCTCAGAACGTGTACTTTCTGTTAAACCCAAACACACATATTTTTGCTACTATAAAAATTACGTTCTGTACAGAAACTTTATTTGGATGTTTTGGAGTTTTTCGAAGTCTTTCATTTGTTTTCTTTTTGGATCTTTGCTTGTATGCTTATGTATGTTATTGTTGCTTACGCTTAGATCATCCGGAGTGCGAGGCTTGCTACTACTTAATCTTTAGGGTTCAACGATCGTCAAGAAGGCAAGTTCACACTTTGATCATAATTTTTCAATACCCAGTTTTTTTTACTATGCATTAGTTTCACCCTCAAAGATTGCATGAGTAGGATTGGGAGCATGTGGTTATGCTATGTAGTTCATGTGGTAGGAACCTATGACCTTTGATCACCCCGGGAATATTCGTTATATCATATATTGCTTAGCCATGCTCAGAGACGGGATTGGTATGTGTGATCCATGCAAGTTGCGTAGAGTTAATAATTTTGGATAACCTAAGGTGGCAACTTTAATACACATCTGGTGGATTGTTTGGGGCACTGGAGAAACCAAGGTTGCCCAAGGGGAATCCTGAGTACCCGCAGGATTACCCTAGGTCCGCCACCCAGCTCAAAGGGATCATAAGATATTTCATGCCTAGAAACTTCCGTGTGCAGCCACAAGCCATTATGGGCTCTGGCATAGTTGAGTAAGTTGTGTGACCTCTTTCCGTGGTAGACTAGCTGATGTAGGGGAAACTAGGTGTACCGGTCTACCTAGGGTTAAGGGCAAACGCTTCTGAAAGGCTATGTCTCGATCTTCCGATCATGGAGGTGGTCGAGTCTTGTGGGGAAAAGTGCACAAACCTCTGCAGAGTGTACAAACTAATCATGATTAGCCGTGTCCCCGGTTATGGACAACTTGAGTATCTAGAAGTGAATTATTGGTTGATCTCATCACTCTATTTAATGAAATTATTGGGTTACTAATAACTTGGGAATTTTGGGATTGAGTTGGAGGAACCTTCTCAATAATGGCATTTTAATTTAGTAGTAAATAAAAATTTATTCCTTTGTTGTAGGGTAAAATTAGCTTTATGCAAAAAATTAAACTTAGAGCCTCCACCAGCTAAATTTGCATATAGGGATAATTTTATTATTATTATTCTATGGTGTGAAATTGCCAGCATATTCCATGTGCTGACCTACACGGCTGCAACGTCTCATGTTGCAGACTTTTCCGATGAGGATTAAAGGTGCGATAGGTCGTTGTTCTGCACTCAGTTTGCCGTGGAGTTGGATGGACTCATTTACCTTTGAAGCTTCCGCAGTTATTTTATTTTAGATGGCCTTTGGCTTATTGTAATAAATACTCTTATGAGGATCTCGATGTAATAAAGTGTGTGATTGAACTCTGTTATAATTCCTCGAGTATTGTGTGTGTCAGCATACCGATCCAGGGATGACACTTAAGCATAGAGACTTCGATCCATTTTGGGTCGGGTCGCTACAAGATGGTATCAGAGCACACGCTGACTGTAGGACGCGACCACTAGGAAATGGAAAGCCATAGGAAGAAAATTCTATTTTATGACTTCCTTAAATATCCGTTGGTCTATACTCTTCTCTATTCATTTCTATATCTTCTCCACTTCAATAAAATAGTTGTTGATCCCATCACCGAGTTGCTCACCCCGATGAGACCATGACCTATGAAGACATCATTGACGAAGAAGAAGAAGCTAGAGTTGACTTTGATTTGAGAAGATTTAGTTCAGACCACCACTACCAAGTTGAGTCCAACGAATGATTGCAGTAGTATGAAGAGATCATATCTCTTGTGGATATGACCTTACCTGTAGGTTTTTGCTTGTGTGGTGTGATCTGTGTGAATAGCTGGATTTGAAATTTTTCTTACTATCATAAGCATATGGGTAGTGATTTCTCTCATTAGTCCCTTATTCTATTCTAATTTCTCATCCACTCTAAACCATACCGGATGCCCTCAATTGATCTGGAGGAAATGAAGAAGCATATTAAGGAATTATTGGAGAAAGGTTATATTCGACCGAGTTCATCACCTTGGGGAGCCCCAGTGCTTCTAGTTGAGAAGAAGGATGGAACCTTGAGAATGGTTGTAGATTATCATGCGCTGGATGAGGTGAAGATCAAGAACAAGTACCCTCTGCCAATGATCAATGATTTGTTTGACTAGCTACAAGGAGAAAAAGTTCTCTCCCAAATCGATCTTCGATCAGGATATCACCAGCTGAAGATTCGAGAACAGGATATATCCAAGACAGCCTTTACCACGAGATATGGGCTTTATGAGTACACGGTCATGTCTTTTGGTTTGACTAATGCCCCTGCCTATTTTATGAGTATGATGAATAAGGTATTCATGGAGTTCTTGGATAAGTTTGTTGTGGTATTCATTGATGACATATTGATTTACTCAAGAATGAAGAAGAACACAAGGAACATTTGCGCTTGGTTCTAGAGAAGCTCAGGAACATCAATTATCACAAAGTTCAAAGAGTGCGAATTCTGGTTGAAGTAAGTCGGTTTTCTCGGACATGTTATATCAGGAGAAGGAATAGCAGTAGACCCCTCCAAGGTTGAAGCTGTCACCGAATGGAAGGCACCCACCTCAGTTGGAGAGATACACAGTTTTCTTGGACTTGCAGGGTATTACCGGAGGTTTATTGAAAATTTCTCAAAGATCGCGAAGCCCATGACAGAATTATTGAAGAAAGACACTAAGTTTGTTTGGACCGACGAATGTGAGGCCAGTTTTCAGGAGCTAAAGAAACGTTTGGTCACGGCCCCAGTGCTAATTCTTCCGAATATACGCAAGGATTTCCAAGTATATTGCGACGCTTCTCGTCAGGGACTTGGAGGTGTTCTTATGCAAGAAAGAAGAGTTGTTTCATATGCCTCGCGTCAGCTTCGACCTCATGAGCGGAATTATGCCACACATGATTTGGAGTTAGCAAAGAGTGCACGACTCAAGACCCGGAGACATTTTCTTATTGGAAATAGGTGTGATGTTTACACGGATCACAAGAGTTTGAAATACATCTTCACACGTATGAGTTGAACCTCGTGCAGAAGATGGTTGGAGCTCATAAAGGATTATGATATGAAATTGCACTATCACCCAGGAAAGGCCAATGTTGTGGCAGATGCATTGAGCCGCAAGAGCTATGTCAATACCCTCATAGCAGGAGGATTACCTCAGGAGTTAATTGATGATCTCGGAGATCTTCGATTGGAGATAGTACCACGAGGTTTTGTTGCCGCAATGGAAATTCAATCCACTTTGTTGGGAAAGATCCGAGAAGCCCGTGGTTAGACAAAGGTATTGCGGAGATAAAGTTAAGGATGAACCAAGGAAAGGCAGAAGGATTTCGTGAGGATGAACATGGAACCTTATGGTTTGAGAAGCGTATTTATGTACCCAATGACCCAGAGATCAGGAAATTGATTCTTCAGGAGGCTCATGATTCGCCTTATTCGATACACCCGGGTAACACCAAGATGTATTTGGACTTGAAAGAAAATTTCTGGTGGATGGGTATGAAGAAGGATATTGCCGAGTATGTCGCAGTATGTGACGTATGTCAGAGGGTTAAGGCAAAGCACTAGAAACCAGCAGGATTACTTCAGCCCTTGCCAATACCAGATTGGAAGTGGGACAAGCTTGGCATGGACTTCATTATAGGATTACCCAGGACCCGATCAGGCTATGATTCTATTTGGGTAGTGGTTGATCGCTTGACTAAGGTAGCTCACTTCATCCCCGTGAAAACCACATATACAAGTGCTAAGTTAGCCAAGATATACATGACTAGGATCGTATGTCTGCATGGAGTTCCGATGACCATCGACGATAGAGGAACACAATTTACCTCAAAGTTTTGGCATCGCTTATATGAAACTTTGGGTACCAGTGGAGTTCAAGATGCTTTTCATCCGCAGCATGATGGGCGCACCGAGAGAGTCAATCAGATTCTGGAGGACATGTTGAGAGCTTGTGCGCTAGATTATGGATCTAGTTGGGATGATAATTTGCCTTACGCAGAGTTCTCACATAACAACAACTATCAAGCTAGTTTGAAAATGGCCCCTTTCGAAGCTTTGTATGGTAGGAGGTGTAGGACACCATTGATGTGGGATGAAGTTGGAGACCGTAAATTATTCGGACCAGATTTAATTAGAGATTCAGAGGAGAAAGTCAAATTGATCCGTGACAGACTCAAAATAGCCCAATCCAGACAGAAGAGTTATGCCGATACTAAACGCAAGGAGGTAAACTATGAAGTCGGAGATAGAGCATATCTGCGTGTGTCGCCACTTCGAGGAGTTAAACGATTTGGAGTCAAAGGAAAGTTAGCACCACGGTTTGTGGGGCCGTACAGAGTTTTAGAACGCATGGGTGAAGTTGCCTACAAGTTGGAATTACCAGATGCCTTGTCAGGAGTTCATGATGTGTTTCACGTTTCCCAGTTAAAGAAGTGCCATGCAGAGATGGCCGATATTCCTTGAGGGATACAGTGCCACTTGAGGCCATACAGTTGGATAGTGATCTGACCTATGAGGAAAAGCCCGTTAAGATTCTCGAAACTGCAAGCAGGGTTACCCGCAACAAGGTCATCAAGTTTTGTAAGGTTTAGTGGAGTCATCATACCGAAGAAGAAGCCACCTGGGAACGAGAAGAAGATCTCCGACAGGACCACCCACACCTTTTTGCTAGCCAACCCGAATCTCGAGGGCGAGATTCATCTTAAGGGGGGTAGGTTTGTAACATCCCAATTTTCAATTTGGATGTTTATAAATCGATCATTCATATGCATCCATGATTTATGCATTTTGCCCTTCATTTCTTTTATTTGAATTTTGATCCATGGAACTTTATGCAATTCAAGGACCAAAAGAGAGAGTTGGGAGTTTCTTTAAATCCAATTTTTGAAAATTCTTTTAATTCAAAATTTGGAGTTAGGATCAAATTTGGCTTCACTAAATTCATTTCCATTATTTCAAAAATAAAATAAAGAGAGAAGATAAAAGGACTTCTTCAAAAACAGAAAAGAAATATTGGAAATTGAATTTGAAGTCTAAATATATTTGTTGGGTTTTATTTGCACTTTATTCATTTAGTTTAGCAAAAAGTTTATTTCTGAAAACTTGCATTTTAGGCCAGATAAAAGTTCACTAGGTCATATATAAGACCATATAACTATGTGAATTTTCTGGAAATTTTTAGACTTGTATTTATTTTGTTTTTTGGTGTTTCATTGCTTCTGTACAAAAAAATGTTTAAAAAAAACGTGGGCAGCCAAGGCCCAAGGAAGGCCCAGCCTTCTTCACGACAAGAGGTCGTCTTCAACCTCCAGTACATTACTGCACGCACACACACAGCATCAGGTCTTCTCCCCACCCTAGCACCCCCTCCCTCCTCTCCCTCGCCCCGAAAACCCTCTGAATGGAATCCCCTCGACTCCCTCTACCGTTTCCACCCTGCGCCTCCTAGACAGCCATAATGGCCACCACGAACGCTTCATACTGCAGCCATTAAACACATTAATTCCGGCAACGCCCCGCTCTCCTCTGGCTTCCCCTGACCCTCTATAAAAGCCCAGAGCGTTTCCCCAGTTCCCCTCGTCCGAAACCCCCTGTTTTCAAAAGCTATCTCCCTCCCTAACCTCGCCAATTTCTCACCGGAGTTCGTGTATTCCGGCGACCTCTCACCGCGTGTACAGGAAGCAATCTACAACCACAAGTTGTTCAAGTGGTTCAACTCATCGTCCTCTACACCGTCCCGCACGCGTCCTTCGCCGAAACACACCGGATCCGCCTTCTTCCTCGTCGCCGGTGACAAGTCCGGTGAATACCCAGGCCAAATTTTTTCTCTTTTTCCAGTATTTTTTTCAATCTCAGATTCTATACCAATTCATGTTTCTTGTATATCTTTTAGTCTATAGATCCGATTTAGTTGATTCTTTTTCCTACTAGTTCATAAAAATCCCCTCTATCCAGGAAACCAAACGACAAATATTTTTGAAAATTTTAAATTTTGAATTCAAACAGATCTGAATTCAAACTTCGTTAGGCCGTATCTCGAGTTTTGTAACTCCATTTTAGGTGATTCTTTTTGCAAATCGAAGCTCGTAACGTGTACTTTCTGTTAAACCCAAACACACATATTTTTGCTACTATAAAAATTACGCTCGTATGTAAACTTTATTTGGATGTTTTGGAGTTTTTCGAAGTCTTTCATTTGTTTTCTTTTTGGATCTTTGCTTGTATGCTTATGTATGTTATTGCTTGCTTACGCTAGATCATCCGGAGTGCGAGGCTTGCTACTACGAATCTTTAGGGTTCAACGATCGTCAGCAAGGCAAGTTCACACTTTGATCATAATTTTTCAATACCCAGTTTTTTTTACTATGCATTAGTTTCACCCTCAAAGATTGCATGAGTAGGATTGGGAGCATGTGGTTATGCTATGTAGTTCATGTGGTAGGAACCTATGACCTTTGATAACCCCGGGAATATTCGTTATATCATATATTGCTTAGCAATGCTCGTAGACGGGGATTTGCAAGTTGCGAGAGTTAATAATTTTTGGATAACCTAAGGTGGCAACTTTAATACTTGGATTGTTTGGGGCACCTGGAGAAACCAGTGCTTGCCCAAGGGGAATCCCGGAGTACCCGTGTGATTACCCTAGGTCCGCCACCCAGGCTCAAAGGGATCATAAGATATTTCATGCCTAGAAACTTCCGTGTGCAGCCACAAGCCATTATGGGCTCTGGCATAGTTGAGTAAGTTGTGTGACCTCTTTCCGTGGTAGACTAGCTGATGTAGGGGAAACTAGGTGTACCGGCCTACCTAGGGTTAAGGGCAAACGCTTCTGAAAGGCTATGTCTCGATCTTCGGATCATGGAGGTGGTCGAGTCTTGTGGGGAAAAGTGCGCAAACCTGTGTAGAGTGTACAAACTAATCATGATTAGCCGTGTCCCCGGTTATGGACAACTTGAGTATCTAGAAGTGAATTATTGGTTGATCTCATCACTCTATTTAATGAAATTATTGGGTTACTAATAACTTGGGAATTTTGGGATTGAGTTGGAGGAACCTTCTCAATAATGGCATTTTAATTTAGTAGTAAATAAAAATTTATTCCTCTATTGTAGGGTAAAATTGGCTTTATGCAAAAAATTAAACTTAGAGCCTCCACCAGCTAAATTTGCATATAGAGATAATTTTATTATTATTATTCTATGGTGTGAAATTGCCAGCATATTCCATGTGCCGACCTACACGGCCGCAACGCCTCATGTTGCGATTTTTCCGACGAGGATTAAAGGTGCGATAGGTCGTTGTTCCGCACTCAGTTTGCCGTGGAGTTGGATGGACTCATTTACCTTTGAAGCTTCCGCAGTTATTTTATTTTAGATGGCCTTTGGCTTATTATAATAAATACTCTTTTGAGGATCTCGATGTAATAAAGTGTGTGATTGAACTCTGTTATAATTCCTCGAGTACTGTGTGTGTCAGCATACCGATCCAGGGATGACACTTAAGCACAGAGACTTCGATCCATTTTGGGTCAGGTCGCTACAATCATATCACATTCTCGGTTCGAGAGGCTTCATCTTTTCTTTTCCGGAGTTCCAAGTTTTCCGCATTATCTCGTCGCGAAGCTCCATCTAAATCATTGCAAGGGTTCACCTTGTGTTTTCAACTTCTCTTTCTTTCTATCACCCTTTTATTACCGGAGTTCTTCATGGAGGCTCAACAGGGTAGTTCATCAAGGATTCCTTTCATTCTTCAATTGTTCTTCAAGTTTTCTCTCGAAGTTAAGATCCGCCAAGCTATACTCTAAAATAAACATGGTGCTCAGCACATGTTTTTGTTTTGAGGAGCTCAAGTATTCTTCATCTTGCATTCCAAAGTGCAATTCTTTCTACCTTATCTTTTGAGGTGGTGTTATGTCACTCTTGACAATTTCCTTCATGTTTCATGATTCATATGTTGTCAAGAATGAGGTATTTTAAAGCCATCAATCTCTTCGTTGGAGTTATCTTGGTAAAGATTTCACCTAAAGCCTTCCCTAAGGAATGTTGCTATTATGGTGTTTATCAATGGTCCGAGTTTTTCTCCTATCCTCTTGGCGAAAGAAGTTTTTCATCTCTTTGGTGCTCTCAATCAAATCAATGGTTTCCATTAGTGGCCGGTTGTCACCTCATAGTCTCGAGATGTTTTCCATAAGCCCACTACAAACTTATTCTTTTCGCTGTTGGTCTTCCAACAACTCTATTCTAACCTTCTTGCAAGGATGCCTTCCAAATTCAATTGTGGTAGAAGTTGTCATTTTCTTCTCCGTCCCTTTATCCCAATGATCTAACTTCTATTCTTTCGTTACGGAGGCATTGTGATGTTGTGCTCTTCACCCATCACCTCGTTTTGTGAGGATCATGTTTTTCATGCTTATCCATTTAACCAGAGTGTTGTGTCATCTCTTCAAGTTCTTTTCATCTTATCAAGTCTTGCATCTCTTTTCAGCCGGAGTGCTGTCTGAAATCTTTCTTACCCTTTGTGCCATTCTTTCAATAGTTTCGGAGACAGTGTGTTGTTGTTTTCATCAAGTATACTCTCATCTTGTCAAGTTCATGTTCAATTCCTTCCATTTAGAGTCGGAGTGTTGTCCAAATTATATCAATCTTATTCCTTCTCTATCTAGTTTTTAACTGGAGTGGTGTCAATATCTATCTTATCACTAAACCTCTTGGTTCTCGTCGTATCCCTTTTTCCTCTTTTCTAACGGAGTGTTTTCAACTTTGTCCATCTTCGTTGTTTTCTTTCTTTCATTTTGCTCAACCTCTCAAAGTTCATGGTTTCACTCGTTTGTCGAAGAAGCAACTAGTTTTACCTCTCCTCTTCCTCTTCCGTTTCACTCTGGTGCCATTCTAGATCTCGGGACGAGATCCTCTCGTAGTGATGGAGTGTTGTAGCGCCCCGGATGCAACTTTCCATATTTGTAACTCCAACTCTTGCCTTTTCCGGAGATGCGATATGTTGTTTCCTCCGTGGTTGGGTTTTGTCTGTTTTTTTGCATTGTGTTCATGTCATGCATCTCAGCTCATAGCATCATGCGCATTGCATCTACATGTTTTCATAAAACTCATAGCCGTTCGTAGTTACCCCTTTCTCTCTTTGCCTTCGTTGTCACTTTGTCATGCCCTTGTCCTCGTTGACCTCTCTCAGACCCCTCGTGTGCGTGTCTGAAACCTGCCCCGAACCTGACCCGCTCAGACATCTCCATTGGATTCGAATCGTCCCCTAACGTTTATAAAACATCTTCGTTTTCTTATTTGGACTCCCTAACCTATTTATTCTCGGCCGTTGGATTTCGATCGGAGGGACTAAATGCCCCTACCAAAAATCCCTTACTATATATATCGGTCTAACCCTAGGCTATCCCATCCATTCCTCCCCTATCCAATCGCCGCCACACTCCACCTCCCACCTCGGGATCTCCTCCCGATCCTAATTCTCTCCGACCAAGCCCCTTGTTTTAAGGCCACCGACCAACCACAACAGATTCCACCTTGCTTTCAGCCTTCCACCAACAGAGCAGCGCCCGACCTCGCCATCCCATCCATCCCATCGATCCATCTCCACCCAATCCAATCCACCGCCTCCCCGCCT